>CAJHNH020007667.1:220000-232500 GCA_905116865.2 Candidula unifasciata
GCTTGATGGGGAGGCAGTTGGTCTATTCTTGTTTTCCCCCACATTGGGAGCCTGGAATCTACAGTGGGAAACATCATAACCAACTTTCGTTGTGAAGACGGCTCGTGATTTTGCTCACTTTTTGATTCTGTGAAATTTGTTACGTTATTAGTATTATTAGCTAGTACGCATTCCCCCAAATTTACATACACGACAATCTAAATGTATGCTTGACTAACTTTTGAAGTCACGTTTCACAAATGTAAACTGGGTTATCTTTTCCTAGATTTCTTCACAGTATCTTTGTCTCTGTCCAATTAATTTGTATGACCTAACTGTTGTGTCCTCTTAAGAGGTCTAGTTGACTGAACTTGACCTGATTTAATTTAAAGGGTATTTAAAAGCGGGAATAGACTTCATTGTATCGGCTTTTATCTTATGTGACTCGGCTTTAAGATAATGGCTGGCCAACTGCCTTAACTCTATCGACGATCCCCACGGATCTCTGAAAAAAGTGCATTTGCGAATTTAGAGGATCGAGTATGAAACCGAACCCACGACCTACACAGCACAATGTAAACGGTTTAACCACATCGTCATTAAAAACTCCTGCTTAATCCAGTAATCTGAGAAAAAAAAAAAAAAAAAAACACTAAAGGGCCTTTTTCCACACCTTTAGGCGTATACGGCATATAGAGCTAGAATTATATTTTTATAGACCAATCGGCACAAGATGTGTAATGTGGTCAGCATCACACCGGCCGTCTTTACTTCCCGGGACTGCACCCGGTACCCACTCAAGGTTGGGTCGACCTGGGAGCCAAGGTCATTTTTTTAAAAAAAAAGACTTTGTCAGGGAGCGAACCTACGACCTTCCGATCCGCGGCGAGCGTCTAGCCGCTCGGCCACGGCGACTTACCCAGTAATTTGGACAGGAGGGCAATGTAATCAGCAAAGTTCAGATCGTTCAAGCTGTCCTGAGTCCGGTGATTTACATTTCTGGTGGCAGTATAATCTAAACGGAGTGCTGGTTCCACAATAAAGTAAAGGACCTTTTTCCACGCCTTTGAGGCGTATTGGGTATATAGGGCTAGACCTATATTTATAGACCAAACGGCACTTGGTGGGGGGATGTGTTCGGCCTCACGCCAGTTGCCTTTATTTCTCAGGACTGTACCTGGTACCAGTTCAAGGCTGGGTCAGCCTGGGGGCCAAAGTAATTTTTTTTTTTAAATCCAGGCCTTGTCAAGAACCAAAATCACGACGTTCCAATCCACAGCCGAGCATCTAGCCGCTTGACCACGGCGGCTTCCAGCTTATTTCACAATGAACCTTACTATTATTGATTATTTAAACCCTTCTTAAGCCCCCTTCCCACCCCCCACCCCATGCCCCCGGTCCCATAGGAAATTATTAGGTGCTGAGGCCCTTCTACCACCAATTTTTTAAAAATTTGTTGAGTTCCCCCCCCCCCCCCAACCCCCAATACCTCCTTCCCTCAGTCATGTTCAAATGTTCTTGCAAGAATTTCTTTATATTTGCTTATTATTTTATATATGTTATATTTTTATTTGTTATTAGTATTTACAGATATAGACACCCCCCCCCCCCCCAAATGTTAACACAGTAATCGCCCAACAGTGAAATTATCTTTTAATTGTACCATATTTGCAGTCTTTGAATACATTAGGTGTTGCATGAAGTTTTTAAAATAACAACATGTATAAATATAAATGAGAGAACAAGAATTCTTGCTTGCTACATACATCCAGTTTTAACATATGGCTGTGAATCCTGGACAATCGGTAGGCAGGTCAAACAATTTCTTGAGGCCTCAGAAATGTGGTTTTACAGAAGAAGGCTTAGAATTCCTTGGACAGCCAAAAAGAGCAACAAAGAGGTTTTGAAAGAGGCGGGAGCCCGAAGACAACTTATCACAGACATCAGAAGGAGGCAGTCATCATTTTTCTGCCATGTTGTGAGAAGAGGGAAAATAGAACATGTTGTGACCACTGGAAAGATCTGTGGAAGGAGGGATAGAGGAAGACAACGAGAGAAGATGCTTGACATTCTTGTTGCATGGCATGGAGGTGTGTCGGCACACGAACTGATACATGCTGCAGGAGATCGCAGATTATGGAGAGGCATGATCGCCCACGCCAGTCGGCAAGGCACCTGATGATGATGATAAATATTTTGATAAAAAATTGATTCAATCACGAAGAGATGCACACAAGTTACATTTGATGTATGAAGTTACTACACGTGCTCAAAGTGGTTCCCATTAGCCTCCAGACACTTATCTTAACCATCACACAACACAAAGCTACTTTAATTCTATCTCAAATGGCGGAATATGTCACAAAATGATGAAGTAGCCTCTATGAACACGTTTATGTGTTTAATTACTATGTATACACATTTTACTATTGTTATTATTACATACTCAAAACAAGGTTTCAGCCCCTTGAGCTCCAGCGCTCTTAAAAAATATGAAGTGCTATAACTAAGGATTTCTTTTGTGGTGGCGCCTCAGTCTAGGCGTGAAAGAGTTCTGTACTTACTGCCTATTTAATTTATTCATTCATTATCCTGTCGCGCCATTTTGTGTCACATAGGGCTCGCAGTCTTTTCCTCCATTCTGTTCTTTTCTGTGCAGTCAGTTCAATATCATAGATGGAATCTAGTCCAGCAGCTTTGGCCTCTTTCATCAACATTCATCTTAGGGTTTTTGTAAGGCATTCTCGCCTTCTCCTTCTGTTGCTTCTTCTTCTTGTCTCTACTCCTGGGATGCCTTGTAACGTCAGGGCAGGAAGTGATCTTTGGATCGGACCCTTCTGGTCGCTACGTATATAATACTTGTCAGTGTTATTATATTTCTGCGGTAAACACCCTGCACGGTCGACCTCTGGTTCTGTTACCGTTGTATCTGTATACATTTGCTCTCTGTGGTGCCCCGTCTGATGTCAATCGAGTTACATGACCAAACCACCTGATCTGTTGTCTGTCGATACAGTTCAGTGTTGGTTCAGAGCCGACTCTCCTTCTGATATCATCGTTCCTAAGTGGATCTGACCTTGTTACACCTAGCATATAACGTAAACATTTAATTTACTTCGTGACTATTTTCCTTTTGTCTTCTGAAGATAGTGTCTGTAATCCCTGTATTTCCCATTTTATTAACTGTTTGGCGACTCTTGCTTTTTTATTCTCAGGATATGTCCATTGCAGAGCTATGTTTCTACATTTAGAGTAACACATAATTCGGCAGTTATATGGTGACATAATTGTTGTTATGTTATATTTGTTTATTTGCAGGCTAACCGAACGATAAAACTGTGGTCTGTTATTTCTTCCTAAAAGGCGACACTGCAACCACCGTGCTGTAGCGGATAGAGGCTCAGGTGCGGATCCAAAAGTCGCGGATTTAAATCCGAACTGTGTGGCACTTTTTTTCGCCTCTAAAATTGACCTTACTTCTCAGTCGGACCCAGCCTTAAATGGGTACCAGGTAAAGTCATGGGAAGTAATGGCGGCCGACGCGATGATGACCACATCACCCACTGAGTGCCGGTGGGTCTGTAACATATAGGTCAAACACTATTTGCCCAATGTGCCTAAAAGCGTGGACAATGGTCCTTAAAAAGAGGGACACTACAGTTGTACACATTTAAGTCGGAAGGCAGAGAAGCCACCGTGTCCATGGAATATCATGTGTCCTAGCCTCACAGACACCACCTCAAACACAGGCGGTTTTATTTGTGTAGGGCGGTAAGCTATGGCCTTCTCTCATGCTACGTTTTTTTTTTTTTTTTTAATTATTCAAAAGGGGACCATATTACTCAACACAGAAACAAAATCTATATGAAGAACTTGACAGTCCTTGCTAGGAAGTGGACAGAATGATCAGCGCATAATTGTTATCTCAAGAACGGAAGAACTGCACGCAGAAGTGGCCCCGTTATCATTCTGTAGTCTCATGGGCTGAATGAATAGCATAATCCTGCAGACATCATACCATTCTCAACTACGTTTGTTACGTTAACAATCCGCTCAGGTGCGGCAAGTACTTCAGCTAATACGGCGAGAATCTATTGGTCAGTTAAACTCATTCAAACTCACGAGGTGTTGAATGCTTGCCAGTCTACAATTGCTAACAATTCAGATGTGTAGTATTGAAATATAAAAGCCGTTTGAATATTCACGTTTCTTTTGGAAACCAGACAATTTAGAAATCATTATAAACTAATAACTTGCTTTATTAATTAAATAAAGAGCCTGTTTGTTCTCCTGTCAACAAATCAACACAAGACCAAGGCATCGAAATGAGACTTCCACAAAGTTCGATACTGTCTCAGCTAAACGCACTTGTAGCGTTAGCTGCGTTAATTCTGTTTATTGTGGCATTCGCGACAAATTACTGGTTGGAGAAGTACTTCTTGTTTCCCATCAACGTTGCAGATATTGCAACTATTCCGGTCAACGTGAATATGGGTCTTTTCACGGCCTGCAGGCTGGAACATTATCGCAACAATCATACCACTGAAACCTGCTCTCCTGAAGGGGGTAAGTATTGGTTAATGTATTTTGATTATACAATTTACAATGGTTCCTCGGAATTAGAGAAAATAATAATCAAGAGAAAATACAAGGAATTACAGAGAGAACGAACTAACAGTAAACACCCACAAGACCCCACCAGCAGTCTCAACAGAAAGCAACATACAACAATTTTTCTATGAACAAGACACTGCATGCGCAACTACCACATGCATAAAATAAAGACTGTTCACTCCCCACAGTGTGCCTGTCAGAAAGGACAACAAACACATGAGCACATTATGCAGACCAGACCACTCTGCCTACAACTTCGAAAAGACCTGGCCTCAAGAGCAAAGTGTGCAGAGCAAGCTATGTGGAAGCATGAAGGACCTGCTACTTACTGACATGCGAGTTTGCAGAGGCAACCCAACTGATGTCTGATCTGAGCATGCGAAACGGAAAGCAAAGAAGAAGAAGAAGAAGAAGAAGAAGAAGAAGAAGAAGAAGAAGAAGAAGAAGAAGAAGAAGAAGAAGAAGAAGAAGAAGAAGAAGAAGAAGAAGAAGAAGAAGAAGAAGAAGAAGAACATAATTTGATCCCAAACGGCGTTCAAATTCCAGATTTTTCGAGCTTGAAGGTAATTTTATTCCTCTGAAAATATTGGAAATTATATTAATCTGTTCCAGGGTCCAACAAACTCAAACTTAAAAAAAAAAAATAATAATTTCCTAAACACAGGACTGTAAATTTAGTCTTCTTCTTCATCACGTTCACTGGTTTTAAACTCTAGCAGAAGACTCTGGGTGTTTGTCTTTTTCCTACACACATTAGTATACACTGTAAATAGAGTAACACTTGATGATCATATCGGAACACAAACACACACACACAAAAAATGCATTCAGCGTACATTCATCAACATGTTGACATAGCGAATAGAAGTACGAAGGGAAAGTGGGATTTATGGTTATTATTGTTTGAAAGGTAAGTTACCTTCCATGATAACATTGTGAATCCTTTCTGGTGTTTCATCTCGTGTTTCATATTGTAGTAGTTCACCACTTGTAGAGGGTTTGGGGAAAGAGGGGAGGGGGAAGGGGGTCTATCAGCCTGGCACCTTAAGTAACTTAAGACGGCCTTGGTCAAAAGATCTTGGATTTCATCAGTACAAATCCTTCCAGCTTTGCCCTCATTCTCCCCTGAAGAAATTTCTTCTGCAGTTACCCGCTTCTGCTGTTGGTGAAAATGCGGTAGCTCTTGCGTTGTCAGCTCAGTCAAGTGATCGACACGTAATAGGCGTTCGGTTTTCAATGTGGTGTTCGAGATCCGAAGCAAAATTTACTTGAAAATTTTGTTTAGATTCCAAGTTGTTCCAGTTCTGAGGTGTTAGAATCTGGAGGTGCCACTGAATAACTGATTAAAGAGAAGCGCGGTAGCGTAATGGCTAGACGGTCGCCTTCCGGCCCGAATGTCTCAAAATTCAAGTTAGCACCAAAGCAGATTTATGTCAAAATTGACTTTGGCTTTCAGGTCGACCAAGACTAAATGGATATCAGTCAATTTCCTGAGAGGTAAAGGCGGTCGGTGTGTAGTATTTGTTATTATTATTCACCCCCCCCCCCCCCCCCACCCATAGTCGATACAGCTCCAGTTAAGGGTTACTAGAAAATAAACATTAGGGTTTTCTTACATTGAGCTTCAGATCGGTATTAATTAATGTATTAAGCGAAAACCTAGAAGTCATAGTGGTAGCAGCAACTACTGCAGCGGCAGCAACAGAAGTATTAGTCGTAGCAGTAGTAGTGAAAGCAGGAGTAGTGTTAGTACTAATAGCAGTAGTAGTTGTGGTGGTGGTGGTAGCAGTGGTGGTGGTAGCAGTGGTGTTGGTGGTGGTAGCAGTGGTGGTGGTGGTGGTAGTAAAAGTGGTGGTGGTGGTAGTAGTGGTGGTGGTTGTGGTGTTGGTGGTGGTAGCAGTGGTGGTGGTGGTGGTAGTAGTGGTGTTAGTGGTGGTAGCAGTGGTGGTGGTGGTGGTAGTAACAGTGGTAATGGTGGTGAGGACTTTTTTTCTGGTGGTTTGCAGTACTTCCATCTTTCTCTAGGCAACGTTTTTTCGCGCAACTGTACCAGCACACTTGTTCATACATTTTGTGGTGAAGAAGAAGAAAATGATAATGAAGAAGAAGAAGAAGAAGAAGAAGAAGAAGAAGAAGATGAAGAAGAAGAAGAAGAAGAAGAAGAAGAAGAAGAAGAAGAAGAAGAAGAAGAAGAAGAAGAAGAAGAAGAAGAAGAAGAAGGAGAAGAAGAAGAAGAAGAAGAAGAAGAAGAAGAAGAAGAAGAAGAAGAAGAAGAAGAAGAAGAAGAAGAAGAAAAGAAGTAGGAAGAGGAGAAGGAGGATAAAGAGTTCGAAGAAGAACGACCCTCCAAACTCAGTATTAAGTAGACTCATCAGCGACAACCACATGGAAGTTCACAGAACTGGTTCTCTTGTGGTTTTCATGCTGTAACTCCATCAATTGCTATTTTAACCTGTGTTTACAGCTGCTGTCTGGCAACTCCATCAATTGCTATTTTAACCTGTGTTCACAGCTGCTGTCTGGCAACTCCATTAATTGCTATTTTAACCTGTGTTTACAGCTGCTGTCTGGCAACTCCATCAATTGCTATTTTAACCTGTGTTTACAGCTGCTGTGTGGCAAAAAATCTCAGCCGGTCTGAATGTAGCAGCACTGGTGTTTGCCTTTGTCGGCACGTTGGTGGCATTCCTAGCTGTCACTCTAGAGAAACTGGCTAATGGACTGAGGGCTAAGTTGGGAATTATAGTGTGCTATGTTTTAACATGTAAGTATTGTCTTTTAAGTCTCTAGTGTGGGTTCCATTGACCCCTTTAGGGGTGCGGGGCTGGAGGGGGTGGGGTTGGAAAGGGGGGGGGGGGGTTGATCACTTCTGTTTTAATAAGTTTGCTGTAAAAAGGCGACTAATTAAGAATTTGTCCAACTCGGATATGCTGGGCGAAAGGGACTTCTCCCCCAATAATTTCTTGCGTGAAATGGGGTCGCACCTATGGAACAAAGCCTTGTCTAATTGTTGTAATGATAACGGTAATAAAAAAGGTATAATAATAATACTTATTGATAAAACCACGTTGAACCCCTGCCCCGCCACTAAGATCCAGACTCCTAATGTTTCCCTGTGGCAGCACAACTGCCAGACCACACATCGTTTAAATGTGAACGCAGAAAAAACAATCCAGTTCCCGTATGCGAGGATTTTTTGCTATTTGGAAGTCCCACCCTGGTTGTAAGGAGGATGGCCATAGCAATGCAAAGATTGAACAGCCTTATAAGTCTATAAGAACCAGCAAGGAGATCAAAATTAGAATTTTGAAAGCATGCATCTTCCCTGTGGATGTGAGTCGTGGACTATCTCTCAGTCCTTGAGAAAGAGAATAGGGGCTTTTGAGCTGAATTGTTTTAGAAAGACTCTCAGAATATCTTGGACAAAGAAGATGAGAATATTGACATCTTAAAAGATCTGAACATCAAGAAAGATTGGCTAATAAACAGCATCCTTTCTCGAAAGCTGAAATATTTTGGTCAAATCAAGCGCCACGACGGATTGGGAAAAATAATAGCAGAAGTCATGGTACCAGGAAGGAGGGGCAGAGCCCGACCGACACGAAGATGGGCACAGGATATGGGTGACTCCTTGAATGTGAAAATGCATGAGGCGGGAGAACTGGCGAGAGACCGAGTTTCCTTCAGGCAGACTGTGATGAAAGCGATTTTCTGCAAAGGACCTGCTACATAATGATGATGACCCTGATTGTTGCTGGAAGCTCTAATATAATCTAACGGTTGAACGGGGTTTCTGGGACCTTTCCACATGTGATCCTTATCTGAATGGTGGCACTTTGAGTCAGTGGGTGTTTATCGCTTGGTGTGATGTCCTGGTGGTGTAAAAAGACATTAGAAAGACAAAGTCTAAAAATAATTGTCTGATTTTGTGTAAGGCGCGTTTTTGTAGTGACTGGTCCATTGGATTACGTTCTCGAAATGTCTTTCTTCCTCACAATTGCAGCTCTGCAGTCTGCCAAGCTTCAGTAAATTAATTATAAAGGTACCTGGCTAAAAACATCAATAATTGGTAAATATGATAATTTTAAGATTGGCGATCTTCCATCAATCTGACCAGTTGTTACTCGAGTCCATTCGTTACTGTCTAATTGTTGTAATCTGTCTTGATGAGGATTGCTTCGTTTGTTTTTCTACCACTTCATGACATTCTGTGTATTCTTATCAAAAACCCAATCTCTGCCGCGAGTTAATGTCCTACGAACTGAGCACTGTCTTACGAACTGAGCACTGTCTTAGGAACTGAGCACTGTCTTATAAACTGAATACTGTCTTACGAACTGAGTACTGTCTTAGGAACTGAGCACTGTCTTATAAACTGAATACTGTCTTACGAACTGAGCACTGTCTTATAAACTGAATACTGTCTTACGAACAGAGCACTGTCTTATAAACTGAATAATGTCTTACGAACTGAGCACTGTCTTATGAACTGAGCACCGTCTTACGAACTGAGCACTGTCTTATAAACTGAATACTGTCTTACGAACTGAGCACTGTCTTATAAACTGAATACTGTCTTACGAACTGAGCACTGTCTTATAAACTGAATACTGTCTTACGAACTGAGCACTGTTTTATTAACTAAGCGCTGTCTTACGAACTGAGCACTGTCTTATAAACTGAATACTGTCTTACGAACTGAGCACTGTTTTATTAACTAAGCACTGTCTTACGAACTGAGCACTGTCTTGTGAACTGAGCACTGTCTTATGAACTGAGCACTGTCTTATGAACTGAGCACTGTCTTATGAACTGAGCACTGTCTTACGAACTGAGCACTCTTATACACGTATAATTAAACTCTAATTATAGTTTTTTGTTTAGGTGGCTTTTCTGTGGGTCCTTTAGTCATGTTCCCCATCAATCGAAGAATCCAAGTGAAGCCCAACATGAGTCCCTTTCAGGTGGACTTCGACTTAGGTTGGTCCTATACTGTGGCGGTTGTCAGTACCGGCATCTTCGCGGTACTTGTGTTGCTGAACACTATTGACATTGTATGGTAAGATATGTTTATGTCCCTGATGCTTTAGCGTGAGTTGAGTTGAGTTGAGTCAAGAATTGACGTCACAGCACTTGGGGAATTCCCATGCATGCTCCGTTCTTATCTTCAGCAGCCAGCGCATAGTTCCAATACTGATGGTAACGGTCACAATCTGGTTATATATCCGTCTTGCCTTTCCTCTGAGTAGTGAGCCGGCCAGACCCGCTGGTTATACCCAGGTACCTAATTTTCTCCAGTCCATAATAATCTTTACTGATTCCGTTGCTTGTTCCCAAAGGGCCTTGACCACATCTGCCTTATCATGTGTCAATTTACTAACCAGTGTTGCAGATCCAACCAATCTGTCTGCCTGTTTATTACCCACTACGCCAGCATAGCTATCCAAAGTATGCTTACTACCTGTGACTTTTACTAGCGTCAGCGTGAAAAACCAGTTAACTGTTCTTTTTAGGACGTAGCATAACCAACTGAAAAACTTTGTTGTTGTTGTTCTTGTTGTTGTTATTTGTGATTTCACTAGGCAATTTTACGTTCAGTAGCTTCTATGGGTCTGGATAGTCAACGCTCCATTCCACTGTCGAAATCAACGCAGTGCAATCTGCTGCCATCCAAGTCGTCTGCAGCTGAATCGAACCGGGTATTTCTGATTACAAATCGTTTGCAACGCTAAAACTACAGACGCCGACTTTAACGTGAGTAGGTAAAGTAAGAAAGAACATAGGAAGACAGCAAATCAAATAGTTTGCCCACTTATGTCTCCCTTGACACCCGAAACAGTAAAAGAGGAGGTAAAGAAAAAGAAGGTAAAGTCAATGTGGCGGGTAACTTCGCTTTACACTAGCGAATGCACTATGTGCACTTTACAGAGGGAACTACAAACAGTGAAACATCATACGGTCTTATAGTAACCCCAGCCTTGCTGGTTAAATGAGAGGATTCTGGGTTTGCCCACATCTATTCCCTACTGTTATTAAATTGTATATTTAAATGTATTAAAGTTATACTAGCTTTTGTTCACTGACACAATTACAGTTAAAATGAAACTTCAGAAAACTGTAAGAACATTAAAACTACATTTATTTTGAAAATTCAAATGATAATTAAATAAAAGGCTGTGGATAAAATTATCCTGTTATATAAGGTAAGTGGTCAACTGTCCACTTAGCTGTAGCTTAGGTTTATGTTGTCAGCTTCTGACTAAGCTTGGGAACACATCAGGCAGGCCGAATCTTCCAGTCCAGTCCGGACAATCGGGTATCTGCAGCTAAGCTTAGGATCTACTTCTGGACTACCATCTGGAATACAATCTGGAACTAGAACAATAGAACAGTCCTTATACAAACAGTCAGGAAGGTTCTAACTGGAGACAACAATACCCCCAGTCTTTAAACTGTTACACTACACACATATATATGGAGTAGGATAGTAACAGGTGTTCACATTCTACTGGTATAGAATGGGAATGTGTACAGAACATGGTCCATAATCCTGATGGGGAAATATTTAGGAAACCAGTTTCATAAATACTCTCAAAAACAAGAGTTTACAGCACACAAAAAGAAAGGACATTCCTCAGTGTAAATTGTTCTGATGTCTGCACACTAGTACTCCTTTGAAGGGTTAACATGCTTACACACACAGACATACAGTCATATTTCACAATATTCTCATTTTAACCACATGGGTTCACATCACAATGAATGAGAAGCAGGGAGTGAGTTTACCAAGAGCAGAAACTCATAACAGGTGCTTTGCACTGTTTGAAAATAAATGGGATTGACATATCTCCATACTGGGTGCTGGTATAGATGTCAAAATATACAATCATAGATGACAATGGGCTTTCCATCTGTCACAGTATTAACATAAAATATACAACACTCACTCCAGTTTAAATCTAAATCCACACATGTGCTAATCTTATTCAGCAGAGTTTAGAAGTAGGGAAGGTTGAAATATAATTATTACAATTGTAAGGCCACCTGCTGCAGTACTGAAATATTCCTAGTAATGGTGGAAATATATATACAACAATAATAATTACAAGCATAGGCCATACATCTCTTTTCTGCTTCTTCTTCTCTGACAGTGTGAATATTAAATTCAGCCTCACTGTGTTACTCACTTTTCAAGCTCTTAAACCAGTCTCAGAATTATCTGGACTAAATCTAAATTAAAGCAAGACAGTAAAAATTTATCAAGCTAATATCACCATGAGGTGAAATCAACTTAGAAGGGATTAGGTATAATGAATATAAACTTCATTCCTATTTTTAATTGTCTAAGCTGGAAACAGGAACTGGCTGAGATTTCACATGAGGACATAATTATCACTTAATTAATATAAGTATAATTATTAAAAATACCAATGCACGTTTCTAGTAGCAAATAAACATTAATTCAATCATCAAATCGATAATATGTTTGCATACATGTACATACTAGATCATAAACGTGGTTAGTGAGGATAAAGAAATTTATCATAGTTTTTGAGCCATGTGGGCATTAAATTTCAGAATTTAACCTGTAAAATTAATTCAGAGGAATAAGCAGCAATACATCAAATTAAACTTATTCTTTTAACTCACCCCTGGCAGGGAATTCAAACAGAAAATTGGACCACAGGCAGACTAACAACTTTAGGTCTGAACCGGTCAATTTCTGAATTGAAAATGGAACAGGAAATCAGGAGGAAGTAACTCTTCAGTTCCCCCTTGCACTACTCTTCGCCTATATTACCTTTCAACTCTTTAATTATAATTTTGCTACAATAAAGCATTAAGAAAAAGTTAAGGAAATTTCTTAATTAATCCAGTGTTATTATGCTAATTAAAAGCAATAGGAA
>CAJHNH020007667.1:237500-442500 GCA_905116865.2 Candidula unifasciata
AGCTGGATGTTGTGAGGGCCCTTTGGGAGCGAGTGAACAGTGCTGAAGCACAGATAGATCATTATGGTCTAAGAATGGCACTGCGAGGAGTTACAAGGTGATCTGGCCGACGCACCACACTCAGGGCAAAGTCGAGACGGATATACAATCAGACAGTTACTGGTATCATGGGAATTTTAACTCTTCGCTTGCTGCTGAAGATGGGGACAGAGCATTTGTGAGGGAGTCCTGAGTGATGTGATGTCGATTCCTAATTCAACTTTCAACATTCTTTTAGGGTCCCCGACAACAGTCGGCGTGGTGCTTTAGAATAAAGAAAAATTGCGTCCTATATTTTACCAGCTTCAGGAATTTTCATCTTCAGTGTGTTCTGATAAATGCATATTAAATCACTTAACCATTAACACTGGTTTTCTTGTTAGCCGTGTGTTAATTGCTGCTTTTTTTTTTTTCTTTTTCTTATACGATTAAATTTTAATAAAATATTATGGACTTAATGGCCGTTGACAGAACTGTATTTTATTTTATTTCATATTACTGAATATTATTATTTTGTTACACTGTGATTACTAAAGTATTATTTCCTTCCTGTATGGGTTCCAGGGCCCCATTGTGGGGGATGGGGGCGGGGGCAAGAATAGACCCAATGCCTTCCCAGCAAGAATATTGTAGGAATCGACTAACTAGGGGTATCCTTTGAAGTCGGAGTACATCTTTTTGAGAGGCAGAGAACCAACAGCATGCATACATATAAGCCAGATCTGTCTGAGAGGCAGGGAACCGGCAGCACACATACATATAAGCCAGATCTGTCTGAGAGGCAGGGAACCGACAGCACGCATACATATAAGCCAGATCTGTCTGAGAGGCAGGGAACCGGCAGCATGCAAACATACAAGCCAGATCTGTCTGAGAGGCAGGGAACCGGCAGCATGCATACATACAAGCCAGATCTGTCTGAGAGGCAGGGAACCGGCAGCACACATACATATAAGCCAGATCTGTCTGAGAGGCAGGGAACCGACAGCACGCATACATATAAGCCAGATCTGTCTGAGAGGCAGGGAACCGGCAGCATGCATAAATTTTTTTTAGTTTCTAGAATCCATGAGTTGTTAACCCTTAGGCTCGGTATTATGGATGTCGCAACCTTTCGGCCTTGATTCCATTGTAAATCCCATAAATCTGGGAGAAATGTGGCTTTCCTGCCTACCCCCGGGATTGAACCCGGACCACAAGGAGTTCGTCACCCGGTCTCCGCGCAATCCGGTTTAGCCAGCTACGCTAGAGAGCCGGGCGCACGCATACATATAAGCCAGTCACAACTATGATGCAGAAGTTCAAGCCATCAAGATAGCGGTAGAGAAACTACTAAATACAGGGTATTTTTCACAACCAGTGGTATTCCTGACAGATGCAAAAGCAGTACTTCAGTCACTCCAGTCTGGAAAATTACCAAGCATACGGACACTATTATCCGAACTAGGCAACCGCTGTAAATTAGTAACGCAGTGGATACCTTCCCACTGTGGAGTTCCCGGAAACGAAAAAGCTGATAAACTAGCTAAGGAAGGTGCAACTGAAGAACAACCTGACATACCAGTCTCTTATCAACAGAAGAAGAGAATGATCAAATCAATCAGAATGCCACCGAAACTGGCACAAGATGATTACCATATTATGGACAGACCAGAGCAAGTTATTATCCTTCGCCTTAGAACAGGGCACAATAGACTTCGCTCCCACATGTACAACAAATTTAAGATTGGCCAATCGGCCATGTGTACTTGTGGACTGGCACCTGAAACAACAGATCACATCCTTCAAGACTGTCCCATATTCAACGCTTTCAGGCAAAACATTTGGCCAAAAGAGACACTTGTGGAAGTCAAACTTTACGGGCCGCTTAGTGAATTACAAAAGACAGTGAAATTCATACAAGAGACGGCTTTGCAGATATAGACAATTTATTTCATGCGAACGAAAGAAGAAGAAGAAGACATATAAGTAAGCCAGATCTGGAAAACAGTGGACGAATTATCACAACCTCCCACTGGAGTTTACAGCTGGTAAACGCTAGAAAGAAGTATTATTTCC
Source organism: Candidula unifasciata (assembly GCA_905116865.2). Lineage (NCBI taxonomy): Eukaryota > Metazoa > Mollusca > Gastropoda > Stylommatophora > Geomitridae > Candidula > Candidula unifasciata. The sequence continues at coordinate 239,598 of CAJHNH020007667.1, forward strand.
ATGTGTGTTCTGTGTTATGAGATTCTCTTGTTATTGCTGATGAAGACGTGTCGCAACCTTCTTTGCATTTTTGTTATTGTTACTCGGCAAAGCTTACATACACTTCTAATTTCCCATCTTTACCTCGGTTAAATCGCTATGAAGACTGGAAGGACCGATAATGACGAATCTTTGACGCTACCACAATTACGTGCAATCTTTCATTTTCCTTCCTAAAAATGAAAGTGCCTGTGTTGACTACAAGCCAGTGCTCACCACAAAGTGTCTATTCCAGTAGAACTGAAAAACTGTGGCTAAAAAAATTGCCGGTAGTATGTACCGTTACGTAACCTCAGAAAAAAAAAATTTATGATTACATGACCTTTGAGATAGGCCGGTCCTGGACTAACTCTTACATATACCCCACATCTCTCCCTCCCACACAGACGACATATTTTAATTTACCGGGAACTCTCGGATTTTCTCGAGATGGGGTGGACTAAAACAAAAGTAACAAACGTTGTGACTTCTTGGACACCCGAGCCACGTTGATATTACAGATTGACGCCAGCCACACAATGGGGTCTGTCCTGGGACCCGCCTGCCGATTGCTAGAGACGATGTTGTATCTAGAGAGGCCAGACTGTGAAACTGGCTGTACGCAGATTTGGTACACGTGACGGACGACGTGACGGACGGGCAAATCTGCTCTCACAAAGAGCGCAGACCTTTCTTTTTCTTCTTTCTTCTACTTCTTCTTTTCCTTTTCTTTTTTTTCTTTCTTTCTTCTTCTTCTCCTTCTTCATTTTTTCTTTTTTCTTCCTTTTTCTTCTTCTTTATTTTTTTCTTCTCCTTCTTCTTTTTTTCTTCTTCTTCTTTCTTTCTTTTCTTCTTCTTTATCTTTTTCTTCTTCTTCGCCTCCCTCTCATTCTCCTTTATTTCACCTTCTCCTTTATTTTTCTTTCTCCTTCTTTTTCTTCTCTACTTCTTCTTTTTCCTCCTCCAATTCTTCTTCTAAAACACATATTCATTAAAGTTATGAAGTAGAGTGGCTAGACGCTCCTCTGAGGGTGCGAAAGTCGTGGGTTCCATTGCAAATGGAGCCGAGCTTTATTGTAAATAACCTTGGCTCTCAGGTCGACCCAACCTACGATGGGTATCAGGTAAAGACAGCCGGTGTGATGTTGACACTGGTCTATAAGATATAGGTCCAGATTTGTATGCATGAAAAAAAAAGGGGGGGGGGGGGTCCATTTACTGAGCGAGCTCAGAACTGCGGGTTACACCAAGCTAGTGTGTAGCTGTGATGGGATGGGTGTCCCAGTCAGAACTTCTCTAGAGGTTGAGTGCAGTGCCTAGGATATGCCCCGTTGGCTTGCCATCCATGAGATTTTATAGTCTAAGGGAGGTCAAACCTTCAGGTGGCTGCCCAGTGGAGAACAAAGGAAGGACGTGAGGAAGGACGGGAGGAAGGGAGGGAGGAAAGGAGAAGTCTTTGTTTTCGATCTACAACCTACACCAAGTAAAAGGGTTACTTCCCAGTAGTCGACCCCATATGACAGTCCAGTATTTTATAGGGTGGTAAGACCGGGTTTCCTGGCTCGGCTTTTTGTGTGTCTTCCAAGGCGTTGCCAATGTCTTCGCATATTTCTTCTTCCGGCGGCGTCTCTCCAGCGACTTGTGTTCAGTCTTCATCGCCATGAATTTTCTTGAATTAGCAAAATTAGCACACACACACAAAATCAACTGCATCCTCCCAACTGCACACAGAGTGTACAAAAAACATAAACAAAACATGCACAGCTAAAGAAAACTACACAGCACACAAAACAGAAGCATAGAAAAGTGAAAACTGCATGGCAAATGAAATGCCAAATTTCTACGCTATAGGCTTCATCTACCACCCCCTGAAATATTAGACTGTCCCGTCACCTGTGGTTAATAACAATCTTCCCGTCCTTTTTAGGAAGAAATTTTTCGTTATATGAAGCCCTACTCTGGCTCTTCCAGGGGCCGCAATATAGCCTGGCCATAAAAATGACCTAAAGGCTGAACGTGGTTTGTGGTACCTCTCCACAGTGATCCTCACACACATGGTGGCACATTGTGTCATCGGGTGTTTATCGCTTGTGTGATGTCCTGGTGGGGTAGAAAGTCAGTCAGTCAGTCACCTGTGGATTTCTTTCGTTTGTGGTCGGCTATTGGGAAAGTACCAGTAAAATTTGAAAACTAAAAAGGTCTTGTTTTTTTTCCATGCCTTTAGACCAGCGGTTCTCAACCTGTAAGTCGCAACCCCTTTGTGGGTCAGATGGCCTTTTCATAGGAGTCGCCTAAGACCATCGGAAAACACATATTAAATGAAGTTATGAAGTAGCAATGAGAATAATTTTATGGCTGGGGTCACCACAACATGAGGAACTGTATTAAAGGGTGACGGTATTAGAGTTAGACCTATAATTTATATACCAGTTGGCACTCAGTGCGTGACTCATCAGGCCAGCAACAACAGACAAATGTTTAAAAAAAAATCCTTTGCTCACAGGTCAACAGCCAAAAATGTATACCAAGAAATGTCATGGGAAGTAAAGGCAGCTGGTAAGATGCTGATCATATCACCAATTAAAGAACAATGGATCTGAAAAAAGAAAAAAAAATGTCTCACATCATATGCCCAATGCTCCAACAACAGGAAAAAAATACTATACTAATACAAGAATTAGATGGGATGCAAAGATACACAGAAAACATCACACATGGAGTTCCCCATGTGGGTTCCACTGCCTCCCCAAACAAGCATGTCGTAAGAGACAACTTATTGGGAGCTTCCTTCAAAGTCAGAGTGCATCTGCCTGAGAGGCAAGGAATAAAAAATCTGCATACAAATAAGTCAGATCTGTAAAACAAATGTGCTGAAACGCTCAGGTTCCAGAACACGACTAATGTCTAGAGGGGGACGAACAACCAGAACTTTCTGCTGGACTTTATAGCCGGTGAACGCGAAGATGATGACATGGAGTCATCAGTAAAACATGTACAGCAGGGTCATTCATTTGGCGGCTTGTTGGCCAAATCTGGCCTGCAGACATATAGCAAGCAACCTGCCGATAACCTGCCAACTGTACAGTATTCATGATCTTTCTATGCTGGGGCTCTCGCCCATGACAATCCGCATTTTCCAACATTTTGAGTCAGAATGGCTCTGATGTAAAGTTTTAAGGCACTGAATTGGTTTAAAAGTAAGCAAAGTAAAAGACCCTTTTCATGTCAGTGGTGGCTAGACATATCAACCAGATCAATCTGCCCTTGATGGAAGATGTGACCATCATCACACTAGGCTTAACAGAAAGAAAAACTACAATTTCTGTCTCAAGGTGGTACTACCATTTCTAACAACAAAAAGCATAATTATTATTTACACTAGAATTCCACGTGTTGGTTCTAGTATTCCCCTTGTGGTTTCTGGGGCCCTTTTGTGAGGAAAAGACTAGACCCACTACCATCCCCAAAAGCATGTCATATGAGTTGATTAACTGGGGAAGTTGGAGTGCATCTGCCTGGAACAAGATTAAAGTCCTGTGGCAGATGAACAACCAAAACTTTCCATGGGAGTTTGCAGCTGGAGAACCCAAAATAGAAGATTTAAACTAGTATTTTCTTTGTTTCAAAATTATGTACCAAAAAGAAAGGAATACTGACATTTTAAAAGATATGAACAACAAGAAAAACAGGCTAATAAACATAATTTTGACTCAGAAACTTGAATACTCTAGCAATTAAAACACCACAAAGGACTGGCAAAAACAGTGATGAACGTTACGGTACCAGGTAAGAGAGGCAGGGACCAACCAGCAAGAAGATGGGAACAGGTCATATACAGACATCTTGGACAGGAAAGTGCATGAGGCAGTAGAGCTAGTGAGAGACTGAGTTTCTTTTCACCCAGACGATGTGTTGACAGAGGTATTCTATAAAGAATCTGCTACATGATAATGATACAAAATGTGAACAATTCTGTGATCTTTAACATATGATCTCGATGACTTATGTCTCCCCACAGGAGCGTAACATGCCAAGTTTGTTGTACTGTCATGTCCTTGTGCAGTCAGTGCTGGGCTTTTCCCCCCTAGTGCTATCTTATGTTCCAGGGGACATCTAAGTTACAGTATATGATGTCTGTACATGATGTTACTCAATAAGATTTTACTAGACCTTATTGTATTTCACTGTTTTACTAGAATATCCTCACGCAGTAAATAGTGTTCTTATCCGCTTTGTTTTTGTCATTTCTTAAGCAAGTTCTGAAAAACTTTAAACTGCGCACAAAAAGCATACAGGTAATAAATAAAACATAAATTATTTTAATTTTAACCTGATTAATAAAAAAAATTAATCACAAAGAAATGATTATAGTGACAACTTTTAAGTTAACATAAAATACATGTTATATATAATGACAGATTTCAACTCAATATAAAATACACAAGTTATTCTAATGACATTCTAAAAGAACTGAACATAAAGAAAGATTGAATAATAAACAGCATCTTGTCTTGTCTTGTCCACAATTGCCTCACAGCGTAGTGGGGAGTTGCAGTTTTCTATCCTGGGCCAGGTGTGTTGCACGTGTTGTTGTTAGTCCGTGTTGCCTCAGGATCTCTGATATATTGTCTATCCATCGTACTCTCGGTCTGCATCTTGCTCTAGGGCAGTAGTGTATGCTTGTAGAGGCAGTTGGTCGGTTTGCATTCGCATCAAGTGGCCAAACCACTCTATTTGTTGCTTCTTTATGTATTGCAGGCATGGTGTGGTTCCTACAATTGATCTAATGTTCTCGTTTCGAATTCTGTCTCTCCTTGTGACATTGTCAGCCTTACGTAAGCATCTCATTTCGCACGTCGTGATTTTTTTTCCCTCTGCTCTTGTTAGGGACCAGGTTTGGCATTGGTAGCAGAGGGTTGGTATAAACATGCAATTTATCAGTTGTCGTTTTAGTGCCATAGTGATGCTTGGGTGTTTTAGCAGTAGGGAGAGTTGCTAAGTTACTGCGTTCGCCTTTTGACACCTTGCCTCAAGTTCCTTATCAATTCTTCCATCATCTGTGAAGATGCTCCCCAAGTATTTAAATTGCTGCACTTGTTTGAGTTGTTCGTTGTTAACTTGAATAGTTAGTATATTAGGTGTTCTACTTATTTTCAGAATTTCTGTTTTGGTGATGCTGATCTTCATGTTATGTATGTTTTCATTATAATGATCTCTTTCAACTAACTCACTGCTTGGTGTAGTTAACAGTTCGCTTATCATTACATGGTTTGCTGCTTTTGTTATTCTGTCCATGTATATATTGAATAGTAGTGGTGATAGTACACAACCCTGTCTTACTCCTGTTCTTAGTATGAATTCGTCTGTCACACCAACATTTGTTCTAACTACGCTTGAGCTTGTTTGGTACAGAGATCTGATGTTGTCTAGTATCTGACCTTGTACTCCATAGTCGTTCAATATATTCCATAGTTTGTTCCTGTCTACACTGTCAAAGGCTTTTTCTTGGCTAATGAATGCTATATTGAGTTCTTTGTCACAGAAGCTAATATATTTTGGCCATATCAAGCCCCATGGCTGACTGGAAAAAGAATAGCAGAAGGCATGGTACGAGGAAGGAGGGCCAGGGTCCGACTAACATAAAGATGGGCACAGGATATAGGTGACTCCTTGGATATGAAAGTGCATTAGGCTGGAGAGCTGACCAGAGACCTAGTTTCTTTCAGGCAGACCGTGAGAAGACAATGTTGTCTAAACGACATGCTGCATGATGTTGATGATTCTAATGGCAGCTTTCAACCTGACACAAGGTCACACAAGTCATTATAAAATCTACTTTCATTCTGACACATTAAGTCATTATTGTGGCAGCTTCCACTGGGACAAAAACATATAATAACAGCTTCCAAAACAACCCCTCAAAAAAACCACATACACAATGACACCATTTATGATGCACACATGTACACATCCACAAAGTGCAAAGATCATTTTAATGGGAGCTTTTAGCTCGACACAAAACACACAGAAATCATGACACTGGCAGCTCTAAACACACACACAAAAACACTGAATTTATTATAATGGCAGATATGTTTAATTCTCACAGAAGTTTGTGTCAGTTTAGTTATAATTGTTGTGTCAAAATGACCTACCTGATTCTGTTACAAACAGATCAACTAAAAAAAAATGATATGATAGTACCAGAGATAAGAAAGTGAACAAACTGAATAAAGGGCATATAAAAACTGTTATCTCATTCTTTCCCACAGAGCTGATTTCAGTTCAAAATACACCATAGTTGTTTTTGTTTTTTCAAACTCTTTCTATTTCATTCAATTATTTCTGTCACTCTTTCTTAGCACGACAGCTGTCATAACAAGTATGTTCTTTTCACAAATGTGTAACAGGACAGAGAGATTTAGCTCTTTTTGGAATGCTATTGTGAAAACTATACCTTAAAAGAATGACTTTTTGACAATATCATGAGATAGAATAACAAGACTTTTCATGTGTGATCCAGGGCCTCATTTTGAGGGAGAGGAAAGAATAGGCCCACTGCCTCCTCTCCCCCCCCCCCCCCCCCAAAAAAAAACATGCAATAAAAGGTGACTAATTAGGGGGAGGCAGAAATCAGATGTGTTGGGTCAAAAGGTGCAGATATAGCAGCCTACAGAGACACAGGCAATGGTATGGTTATTGTACCACACTTTGAACGTTTTCATTTGAAACCCCCTCGTATATCACAGCATTACCATCATCAGGTTTTTCTTCTTCTTCTTCTACCTTTATCCCCCAATGGAGCACAGGCCCTCGGCCAATTCACACAAGTTATTCTGCAAAACCCAATTTATCCTTTCTAAAGGAAAAGAAGAATAGTGCAACAACTTTCTAGAGCTTTTAAAAGGATACAAATAACTGAGTAACACCATTCTGATGGCATCACAGAGATAGAATGATACAACACCTTTCTGAGGCTATCACATTGAACTACGGACAGCCAATCTTTCTTTTTCCTGCAGGGTAAGCTCCAGTATACAGTACTGGCATCTTTTCTTTAGGCACCATTTTTGTCAGTGCTACTGTAACAGACACTTTGTTGTGAGTGCCTGCAACTTCTTCTTTTTTTTTGTTGGCACTTCGTGATGAATATCGCCCCCTCACTTTCCCCCCTCTCCTTATTTGTTAAAGAAATGAGCTCAACATCCAACCACAATCAATCTCTGACATCCATCAAATATGTACATAGTACAGCATACACAGTGATGCATAATCACTGTAGCTAGAAACAAGTAGTTCAGCCATTACAAACTGAAACTTTAAACATTGGCTGCTTGCAAATCATGGTCCAGGCATATCAGGACATCTGTTTTTATTGAGAATGGGTTAATCTGGTTTGAAAACCAAATCCCTCCTATACTGGAGGTTAAATTCAGTACCAATGTGTTTAAAAGTTTGTGCACAAAACAGTACGCTATGACAGCTCCTGCACAACCCCATTAATAAATAAGGTTTAAGAACAAATATAATACAAAAGAGCAGAGTAAATGTTACATAGTAATATCACAGTTGTAGTTAGTAGTTTAATAATTATATCACAGCATCATCACCATCAGGGTCTTTCTCTTCTTCTACCCTTTATTCCCCCCACTGGAGTATAGGCACTCAACCAAATCATTCATTGTTTTTCCCAGCTTCCTCAATGGATTCCTAGTATTAATCATCACTATTTCTAGTCCTCTTCTCCATTATTAGGTCTCTTTACATCTTTTCCCTTGTGGGTTCCACTGAAACAACATGGTATATACACTATTATCAGGTTTTTACAGTGTATGTCCTACCCAGCAACAAAACCAATGTGGAAGTGAGACAGGTTTGCATAATATCCCCTGGACTTTTCAATTTGTATTTGGAACTTATCATGAGAGAAACACTAGAAAATCTGGAAACATCTATATCCATTGGCGGAAGACCACTACGTAATTTATGTTTTGCAGAAAAAATTGATCTCATGGCTGGTTCCAAAGCAGAACTCCAAGTACTCACTACAAATTTAGAGGTTGTCTGTAGTAAATATGACAAGAAAATTAATGCAGAGAAATACAAGATTACGGTAAATTGTCATAATAATCAAGTACCTACCAAAATATAGTCAAAAGGGGAACAACTAAAAGAAGATAAAACCTTTAAATACTTTGGCTCCCACACATGTAACGATGGCAGCTGTACCAAAGAGATCAAGAGAAGACACGACTTGATATGGCAACAGCCGTGAGGTCCCAGCTGAATATGATGTGGAAGAGCGAAATCAGCATAGCAAATAAAGTCAGTATATACAAATTACTAGTATTGTCTATTTTCTTATACGGATGTGAGAGTTGGACTCTCACTGTGGAAATGGAAAGGAGGATTCCGGCTTTCAAATGTAAATGCCACAGAAGCATTTTACCAATTAGATATTTAGAATACGAAACTAAGAAATATGTCAGAGACAAAATATACAAATTTGCAGGACATCAGAAGCCTCTCTTGGCAGTGGTGAAATGTCGCAAACACATGGTGAGACTGATTCAACTGCAAAGAACATTTGGGGGGGGGGGGGATTTCTGTCACTGACCTGACAGCCTAGGTCAACCCAGCCATAGAAAAGGGCAGAGGAAATAGTTAAAATAATAAGTAAAGTGACATGAAAAGGGTTCTTTAGTTACTACATAAGTAACATAATAAGTAAAGTGACATGAAAAGGGTTCTTTAGTTACTACATAAGTAACATAATAAGTAAAGTGACATGAAAAGGGTTCTTTAGTTACTACACTTTAATATAATAAGTAAAGTGACAGAAAAAAGGTCCTTTGGTTGCTACATAAGTAATATAATAAGTAAAGTGACAGGAAAAGAGTCCCTAAGTTGTTGCTTACATAAGTAGTAACAGAAGTGGCATGAAAAGGATAATTTACTTATTAATTACGTGCCATGATGTTGACCACCCATTTTGTACTGATTGGTTTTTTTAAAGTATAGGTCTAGCCCTATATGCCCTATAAGCATATAGGTGTGGAAAAAGGACCTTGTTTTAAACTAGGTGCCAGGACTCAGTGAAGAGGACAGTACCTTACTAACACATTATGAACATAAAAGTCTTCTGGTACTTGTTTTACTCAGGGGAAACACTTTGGAACAAAGCTCTCAACACACTGTGCTGACAGGGAACAGGGTGGTGACTGAAAGATCAAGGACAGCCATGTCTGAATAAAAGCACTGATAAGGGCACTGATAAGGAAGAGCGTGTGTTGCTAAAGGTATCAGGTATCATCAGGAAATGTGTGTGTGCACATGTGTAGTCAACAGCAGATACTGACTGCTTTGTTAGGATTTGAAGTGATGTGCCTTCACATATACTAGGCTATCAAATATGAAGTGAGATGGCCAGTTCCTTTCTTCCTTGCCTTTTCTTTTGAAAATGATTATGGAAAGTGTCTGGTACCCATGTTTAGGAAACTGGTCAACTCTTGAGCCCTACTGGTCATAAAAAAATGCCTCCCACGTCTTTGTGTTTGTGCGCATATGTGTCTGTGTGTGTGTGTGTGTGTGAGAGAGAGAGAGAGAAAGAGAGAGAGAGAGAGAGAGAGAGAGAGAGAGAGAGAGAGAGAGAGAGAGAGAGAGAGAGAGAGAATTGTCCATTTGAAAGAGTGACATTGTGTGTTCAAGCAATCACAACTGAAGCATAGAATATATGAAGTGTTCAGAAAAAACAATTTTTATATTAATATATAAACTGAGTGGGTTTTGGGGCCTCATCTGGGGAAGAGGGGAGGGGTGGGAGGTACATACTGCTAATTAACTAGCATATCGTACAAAAGCAACTAATTAAGATGTTGTTGAATGTGGATCTGATGGGCCAAAAGCTGCAGTGATTTTGTAAGGTTTATACAATGGATCAACATCATGGCACAAGGGTAGTTACCCATAAGTGCTCCATTCTTCTAATTCAAGCCTGAATCTGAAGAATCTCAGTGCAGTTCACGAATCCCGTAGCACCGGTGAGGATCCTGACATACTTTGGGTATATTTTTTTAAAACTCAAAATTTTGCCCGGGCAGCGTCAAAGGATTTTTTACGTGCACAACAATACACACAGGCATCTGATCTTAGTACCTAGAGACATGGGGAAATTGCTAGAAGTCCACGTGAATAAAATCCCAGCCTACACCAGGGCCTGAACTCAGGATCTCCAGCACTTGAGACCACTCAGCTCCCCCCCGCCACCCCCCAGGTGCAGTGATCACAGCCTAGCTGTAAACCACAACATAATGCCAAAAGCCCTTTTAAGCCCCCCCCCCCCCCCCCCCCCAAAAAAAAAAACCCCAACAACAAAGGAAAGAAAAAAGAACAAAATATATAATAAACAATACATCTTCTGCAATGTTTTCATCCAGATGGTCACACCTGTAAACACTATGTAAACCACACAACCTGTCAACTGCCCTTTTAACTCACCAATAACCAAAATGCCCAAATGTATAAATAACCGACTGGAGAAACCATGAGTATATTACTTTTCATCATCAAGCGACTTGTCGACTGTGTGGGTGATCATGCCTCTCTACAATCTGCGATCCGCAATCACATGTATCAGTTGGTGTGTTGACATCCCTCAAGGAGTTAACAGCTGGTGAGCATGAAGAAGAATTTCCTAACCTCCAAAATGTTTTTTGTAGGCATTAAAAAAGCCAACACCATTAGCTACGCATCTCAAAAACAGGTCACTACAGACAAGTCAAAAAAAAAAAGAAGACATTTACAAGGAATTGGACTCAACTGGAGTGTCAGTTTTTCTGCTTCTTGGGGTGAAAGGGTTAAAGAGTTAACTCATTCAGTACCAAGAAGGCATGACTTTAACTTGTCTTTTTAAAGAAGTTGTTACTTTAAGTCAATAAAGTTTAAGTTTGAGGAGTTAAAATGATACCTTTATTGGACAAAAGGAGTTACAGAAAAAAATGCAAGATTAGGTTGCCAGCATAACAACTGGATGTGTTACAAGATATTCATCCCTGTGTTGGTTCTGGGGCTCCATTGTGGGGAAAACAAAACAACCTGGCTTTAAAAAAGCTATATAACTTGAAGGAAACTCCCTTCCCTAAATGCAATTTTAAGTTAATGTATTCATATCCTGGCCTTCCTGTGGTTGTTCCGAGACCCTGTTGTGGGGAAAACAAAAACAGACCCACTGCCTCCCCAACAGCAAGACTAATTTGGCACTTCCTTTGAAGTTAGAGTGCATCGATCTGAGAGGCAAGTAACCAACAAGGAACCTTCTAGGAGGCAATGATTAAAATTAGTCTATTTACTCTTTTTGTACTAGAGAAGACAGGAAAAACATAAAATGTATGTCAGTTTTACAGAACTGATTACAATAAACAGACAAAAGATGCTTTGGCAATTAGCGTTTATCAGCAGAACTTTGATGAGAAACAAATGACAACACAAATACGAACTTACTCAGAAATGATAAAATTATTACAGTAAAATACTGTGTAACAGCCAACTACTGCCTTTATTTTACCACTTTTGAGGTGTAGTCAAGGGGGGGTCTGAGCCTGAGGATTTAGGACCGCATGGCCAGTGCTGTCAACACAACTGTGCTGGTGAGGATTTTATTTTAATACTGTGTAAAACAAATATAATTAAATAATAATGATGTCTTATTTTGAAAAATAATTAAATAATAATGATGTGTTCCTTGGTAAGCTAGAGGCTATTTTTAATTATTTGCCTTAATGAAAGTTTTATTAACAGGGTTATGGTTCTATGGATTAGGGATTAGTGAACCTGTTTAACAAATTCCTGATCCCTGGATACTAGGCTGCTGAAATTTTTTTTTAAAACTGTTCTCATAATTTTTAAATTATACTCAGCTTTTTATAATTAAAACAAATTAAACAATGTGATTTTACAAATATTTAAAAACATGATGACGTACTAATTAAAGTAAGAATATATGCATATAGATATAAACATTAAACTGAGAACATAATGCCACCAATACAACAATTTAAAACAGCTCAAAACACAAATTCATTTTTTTCAATGTTTTACAGCAAGATAATTTTAATGTAACAATGTCAATTTCCGTAATACGGATACCATGTTGTGCTCATATCACAGAGATGCAGAATTGTTCGGTCAGTACTGTTTATTCAGTAGAAGTCAATGTTTAATGAGCTGAGAGATTTTCCATAAATTTGGAGGCTTTCTCTGAAAAAAAAAAAGTTGAATTTAAAATTATGTAAATTTGATTTAGCTGTCAACACTACCACAAAAATAGAGCCGCATGGTGTAGAGGTCAGACGCTTACCTGTAGATCGGAAGGACATGGGTTTAAGACCTGATGGAGCCAGTTTTTTTTTTCAAAAACGACCTTGGCTCCCATGTCGACAAAGCCTTAAACAGGTTATGTTATCACAATTGACGTCATTGCACACTGAGCATTTTTATGCACGCTCAGTCCTCCAATGCAGCAACCACTCCAAGGTATTTCTACCGATTTTTCCCATGAGAGGTTGGTTAAAATGTCTCCTATCTCAGCATTGATGGCAGCATAGTCGTGCTTCACCATGCTTTATCCCATGTCATGCAGTCATGATAGTGTCACAGATTTGTCATTTTCCACTAGCTCAGTCCGTACAGCATTGATGATATCTGCTCTGTCCATGCTTTTTTGCACATGCATTAATGCACTGCTTGCTAGTTGGTCCACTCACTCTTTATCCTTTATGCCAGCATGACCAGGTGTGTAGATCCAGGTGAGGGAGGTGAAGTGCGATTTTCAAATGCTTTCTACCCATTCAGAGCACATACCACCTGCTGCTATCTTCTAAAGCAGGTTCTTGAAGTCTTATATACTTAAATGGGTACCAGGTAAAGGTCCTGGAAAGTAAAGGTGGCCAGTGTGACGCTGACCACATCACCCACAGAGTGCTGATTGGTCTATGAATGAAGGAATGAATGAATGAATCAAGAACTAACATTACTGCACTCAGAATATTCCCACACATGCTCTGTCCCCTTTTTCGATAACCAATGAAAAACTGACATGCTAATAGTACCAGCTACAACCAGATTAAGTCCACCTCTGTTTCCTCTTCAAAATAGAATATCTTTTAGAACCTCTACAACTCCCCTCCTTTTCCTCAGTAGAATTAGTTATTCAGTGTATGAATTCCCTATCTGTTTTTTTTTTTTTTTGGGTGTGTACTGTCCATCTAGCGGCGTCTGTGGCTTAGGCGTTGTGAGTCAGACTCGTAATTCCAACATACCGCGATCTAAACTCACTGCTGGCTGCGCGGATTTTTATCATGGTATGGATGTCACAGGTCGACCCAGTCTAAAATGGGTATCAGGGTGTATGTCCTGGGGAAGTAAAGACGACCTGAGTAATGCTGACCACATTACCCACTTAGTGCCGATTGGTCTGTAAAAAATATAGGTGCTCTTCCCATATGCTGATGTGCCTAAAGGCGTGAAAAGGGATCTTTATTTTGCTTTTTCTTTACTGTCCATCTCATCCCACAGAGCCTTCACAGAGTCTAAAAATATGGGTCTAGCCCCATATGCTTAATTTGCCTGAAGGCGTGGAAAAGGGTCCTTTAGTTTACTGTTACTGTCATCATCAAACACCTTCATCATCAAACACCTTCATCATCAAACACCTTCATCATCAAACACCTTCATCATCAAACACCTTCATCATCAAACACCTTCATCATCAAACACCTTCATCATCAAACACCTTCATCATCAAACACCTTCATCATCAAACACCTTCATCCTCAAACACCTTCATCATCAAACACCTTCATCATCAAACACCTTCATCATCAAACACCTTCATCAAAACAAAATCACTGAATTAAATATATATAGTTCTAAGTGCAGTACAGAAAGAACTAACTGCTTTTTAAACACAGTAGAGAATTAAACAGATAAGGAACAACTGAAGCACAGAAAATCATATATATTAAACAAATAGACATGTATTAATCCGCACTCATAGAAAGAAGCAGAAAGATAGGTTCTTAATTGGCACTCATAGAAAGAAGCAGAAGGATAGGTTCTTAATTGGCACTCATAGAAAGAAGCAGAAGGATAGGTTCTTAATTGGCACTCATAGAAAGAAGCAGAAAGATAGGTTCCTTATTGGCACTCATAGAAAGAAGCAAAAAGATAGGTTCTTAATTGGCACTCATAGAAAGAAGCAAAAAGATAGTTTCTTAATTGGCACTCATAGAAAGAAGCAGAAAGACAGTTTCTTACTTCTAAAGTTCTGACAAACATACATACCGCGACTAATAGTTCTCGCTCCAAAGCATCAAGATTAACCAGTGGTGCCAAAGATGGCCGACCATGGGCACACTGAAAGGGGAGGTTACAGGAAGACAAGGAAGACAAAAGATCCTTGCATTCCTGTGCCGTCAGCTTGTCACCAAATTTGACAGCACCTAAAGGCAGTCAGTATGTGAGAATAATTTTATAAATTTTATTTATGTTAATTAGTATTAAATTTACCTTACTCCAGTTAAATAAACAAGTAAAGAATGAAACAAGGTCCTGCAGTGAAACAAAAAGGGCAGTTGAGTTGAGTTAAGAATTGACATCACAGCACTCGGGGCATTCCCATGTGTGCTCTGTCCTTATCTTCAGCAGCCAGTGCACAGAGTTCCAATACTGATGGTACTGGTAACAATCTGGTTATATGTCTATCTTTCCTTTCCTCTGAGTGTAGTGAGCCGGCCAGGCCCTCTGGTTACACCCAGGTGCCTCATTCTCTCCATGCTATAATAATTTTGTTTCTCTACTGATTCCGTTGCTTGTTCCGAAAGAGCCTTGACCACATCTGCCTTGTCATGTATCAATTCACCACCCAGTGGTGCAGATCCAGCCAATCTGTCTGACTGTTCATTACCCACTACACCGGCATGGCCTGGAGAAAAGATTTAAAGTATGCTTACTGTGACCTTCCCAGTTAAGCTTGCCACTCTGCTCCAAGCATTCTTGTCTTCACCTTTCTCAGCATGCCTTGAGAGTCTGTTAAAATTATGACATGTGTGTGCAGCTCTAGCCACCGAAGAGCTGCAGTCACCACCTCCATCTCCATTCTCATGCTAGATGTTGTGATGTCGCAAACCAGGGTGTCTTGCAAGATAGATTTTTCACTGGCTTTCACTACGAACCCCCAGGAACTTCTCTTTCCTCTCACCACCGAACCATCTGTATAGAAAATCAGATCATCTGGGCGTGAATTGTTGTGAATCAACTGTTGGACTTACACCTCCGCAGCATCTGCTGGTCACTCTCTGCACTCCCGGGCCAATGTGATCATAACCCTACACAGGTCAGACTATTCCGCTGGTACTCTGACCCACTCCTCTCCTCGCCCAATGTTCTCCAGCATGCATACTTGTTTTATTGTCTTCTGCTTGAGCCACAAAAAGGGCATTGACACTACAAGGAACTTAGGTCTGACACACAGAAATAACATATCATTTAAACAATATATGAATGACAATATAAGTAAAGAAATAAAACGTAAATAATATGACCTAGAAAAGTAATAATACATAAGTTACAAACAGGCTATAAATGTCAGATGCACTGACTATAAAAAAAACTTTATTTACATCCCCCCCCCCCCCACCCCCCTAAAATTACTGAAAAGAAAAGTATTAATGATATTACACAATAAATGAACATCTGCTTTTTTTTAAATCTTGTTATTTATCAACTGGATGTTTGTCAGAACCTATACAATTTTGCTCCCATTTTGTTCTGTTAATTAACTTTCAATGTCAATGACTCAGAGGTGTTATAAAAACTGGTGTTGTATGAGGCCACAACTAGTCAAGCATTCTTTGATCTTCAAATCTTCTGTGTTTATTTTTTTAAAAGGATGGCTGGAATAGTGTGTTGGGGTTCATATCTTGGCTGTGATATCTGCATCTTTTCGTGTAACACATTTTATTTCAACAGACCCATTATTAGCTGGCCTTTATTACATGCTTGTTCGGAGGCAGTGGGTGTATTCTCCCCCCCTCCCCCTCTTCCACCCTTAAATTCCCCCATGGAGCCCTAGAACTCACACGGAGATGGTCTTCAAATAATAGTAAGCATTCTAAAATATTCCTTAGGCTATTTTCAACAACCACATCAGTCCAGACATAAACCCCGTGAAGGGACTGAAATACACTACATCAGTCCAGACATAAACCCTGTGAAGGGACTGAAATACACTACATCAATCCAGAAGCTGACTCACTGCACTGAAGAGATTAAAAAGTTTACACAACTAATAAGTAACAAGAACAAGTAAGTCCTTTGTCTTATGGTGCATGTGGTAGCATAAGATAGCTGATCCATATCTGAATACATCAACTGGCACTCAATTAATGATCTGATCGATATCATGCCAAGTGTCTTTTCTCTCTGGAACATTTCTTGCAGCCAGTTTAACTGGCTCAACATAGGCATCAACAAGGTTAATTTTTATACAACAGTGCTTGCCTTAACATTAGTATTTGAGTATTACCCTGCATGCAAAGACTAGACTTGGCAAATTGTAAGGATGAAACCTCTTATGGTTCAACGGACAAGAAGGCAATTACCAGCAGGCTCTGGAGAGCTTCAAGCAAGGCACGTAAGACACCTTGGTTATCCACTGCACCTAGGTACATTTTCAATCGTCTCAACATTATCCTGCTGTTGGATCAAGAAGGACACAGGCAAGAGTGTGAGGTTGACGAACTGCGCAACTCTTTCTCACTTAAATCAAAGTCCTTGTGCAAGTCACTTTCATCCAATTATCACCACTGACATGATTTTTGCTGCTCACCCGCTCCAGGAAAAGTTTCAAGAACAAAACTGCGACCTCTATTCTACCTTCACAGACCTCACAAAGGTCTTTGATACAGTCAGTAGAGGAGGACATCATCAACAGCTTTTCTGAAGCCTGCTAAAACTGTTGTTCTTTATCAACCAGCTCCCAGAAAGAAAGAAAAATTACTGCAATCCCACTATCACGTAAATGAACAGAAGTTAAATATAGTCGAAAGATTCACTTATCTTGGCAGTACCCTATTTCAGAGAGTCAACATTGACGATGAGATCAACGCTAGAATCTCAAAGTCCAGAAGCAATTTTGGCAGACTTTTTAGCAGCATCTGGAACAGAAGTGGTATCTGCCTTCTGACCAAGCCGAAGGTTTACAGAGCTGTAATTCTTCCAGTACTGCTCTACACTTGCGAAACGTGGACTGTGTATCAGCGCCATGCTGTGTTTGGGTTCAGGATTTAAATTTCATCTATAACAGCAGTTGATTGCATTTCCAACTTCATGGCACACAAGTCATCCCATTCTGCTTCATTCCTGTGCTGGTGACAACCATACAGAATGCCCATCGCTGTCTCTTATAAAAAAAAATTGAAACAGACTACAATCTCTATAAAGCTAATAGAATATACACAAATTTCAATGCATAAGGCAGCTGTGAGAACTACCAACACAAACAATCTGTCATTAACAAAATGGCAGTTCATCAGCGATGGAAACAGCAGTTAAAACATAGCAGTTGCAGAAGCAATATTATATAAGACACCCTCAATTCTGTGGTAACAAGCCCGTCTCTTCCTTTTTTTTTTAATCTGCAGTTCATGACACAAAGATCTTGGGCATAATAGAAAAGCAATCACGCACAAAAATCTGCAGATCATAGTGTTGCACCATGCACTCAACTAAGTAGCTGTTGATGGAACTAAATGTTTTTAGTCCACATATGAGAGAAAATGCAAAGCTAACTATGGCAAGAAGCAAATATTTGCCAAGACTAAAATAGTCAGCCTGCTTATCCATCATACTGGATTTTTATATCTATGATATACAACAGCCTTTGGCTTGCCAGGGGTTAGAACTACAGTCATCTTAAGCATCAGATCAGTATCCTAATGCCACAGCTACCCACTACTCAAGGGTTTACTGCTACCATTTTAATATGTGAATTGATTGTATCCTTACCATGACATGCCTGTGAACATAACACTCTGTGGATGGTTAGTGGCAGTCTTCCACATGCTCCACTTGTGGACTTCAGCAGCTGAAATGTTCAGTTTAAAAACTGGATACAAATACACTTCATCTTTTTCCCATTTTAAACACCACATCAATGCCAGAAGTAAAATAAGTAAGAAGTAAAGGATCCTTTTCCCGCCTCAACGCCTGTTGCAAGAAATATGAAAATTGATACTGAAAAGACAGAAACAATACTGAAAAATACAATACCAGTTCAACAAATAATCTCTGTTAAAGGAGAGACCTTAAAGCAAGCTCCTCGTGTGGGTTCTGGAGTCCTATTGTGAGGAAAACAAGAACAGACCCACTGCCTCCCCAACAAGCATGACATAGGAGTCAACTAATTAAGGACAACCTTCGAAGGCGGAATGCATCTGCCTCAGAAGCAAGAAACCACAGGCCTGCATACAGATAGGCCAGATCTGTGAAACAGATGTGTAACTGTCAGGTTCTGAAGCAAGACTAAAATCCAGAAGTGGATGAACTCCCTGAACTTCCCACAGAAGTTCACAGCTGGTGAACACAAAGAAGAAGAAGATTAAAATAAGCTAAAGTTTAAGTACCCAGGCAGTGCATTCACTGAGGATGGAAGATTGGACAGACAAACAGAAAACAGAAAATAGAAGGCAAACAAAATAAATTACCAAACAGCTCTGCTCTTGAAGCATCAAAATATTAACATGCATACATTAAAAAAAAAAAAAGCAGCTGACACTCAATATTTGTACCAACTTTGTGCTATCAACGCCAGGTATGGTCAGCCCTTTAAACAAATATAAACATAAAATCACAACATGTGAGATGAGATGTATAAGAAATACAGTGGGAAAAACAAGAAGAGACATTTACCAATAATAAACTAAAAAAATAATGGAACATAAAAGAATCAAATGGTTTGGTCACTTGGTCAGAATGGAACAAAATCAGCCAGCAGCTAGAGTGTACTACATGAGAACAACAGGCTACAAGACAAGAGGTCAATCAAGAAAGAGATAAGGGAAGGGAGTAAAAGAGACACTAAAGAAATGTAATAGGACATTAACACAAGCTATGCAACTAGCAAAAGACATCTAACTCCTATCTGCAACACTTTACGGCATAAGCAGTGGGTCAAAAGAAGAAGAAGAAAAGGACAAAGAAGAAGAAGACAAATCACAATGGTTTAGAAAGACTCAGTAATGCAAGGCATGGTTCTGAGAAGAAGAGGTAAGGGTCTACAAATATGAAGGTGGACACAGGATATAAAAGCACATTGGAAATGGAAACAAAAAAATGAATCAAGGGATGAGTAATGACAGTGAAACTTCCCAAAGGACTTTTGTTACTTGAACATGATGATGACAATTATCATACTGTGTTCCAAGACTTTAATCCCGTCACCCCGAGAAAGTTCTTTTTCTCTAATTTATGGGTTTCTGATGACTTTGGAGTCTTTTGGCAGTGGCTATCAGACCTAAATAACAGCTTTGGTAGGTAGGTAGTTGTACCCCACTAGGACATCACACAAGCAATAAACACCCAATGACACAAAGTGCGACCATGCGGATGAAGATCACCCGTGGAGAGGTCCCAGAAACCCTTTCAGCCATTAAGCCATATCTATGGCTAGGCCATATTCATGGCCCGGCTATATTCAGGGCCCCTTGCAAAAGCAAGGGTGGGGCTTCAAAATAACAAAAACAATTGCATCCCATGGGGGGACAACTATAAACAACCAGGTAAGTATACAACAGCTTTGGTATTGATTGCAACTGCATAGTGTGTAGACATGGTGGGTATAATTATATTCACAAAAAGAACAAATATTAATTATTTGGGGTGCAAATATCACATTTTGTTAAATTTTGACATCAACTGTTATGTCATAATAATATGATGATATCCCATTGCTCCAAGTGTCTAAGTCAACAAAATGACGTGTATTATGGTTAAAGTGAAAGAAATCAGGTAATTCTTTACCTAATTGTAATTAGTGATTAAAACCATTAATTAATAAAATTATTTTGATTATTAAAATTATTAGATAAATATTATCTTAATTATTTTATTGATTTGGCAGCTGCAGTGTCGCAGGCCATAAGGCTTGTATGTCTACTCCATGGTCAACACTCTGAATTTGTATTTGAAAAAACTGACCATCGCTTGCAGCTCACTGCATGTGCTCCCAAATCTGTTTTCATTTCACACTTGAATTTTTTTTTCTCCATGAGTTTTGTGGCCTGCCTTTAATCCTTTGGATTACAGTGTGAGGACATATAAGTTATATATAAGGCTTTCTCAGTGAGTGTGGCAGTATCCTTTCTTCCACACTGATTTAGTGAAACATTTTTTTGTTTTTTCCCTGCACTCTTTGTTAGTGATTCTGTAATATCATTTAATTATATTACACGAGACACTTTAGTTAGTTAGTTCGTTGGGTTATCATCATTGCACTCCGGACATGTCCATAGGTGCTCAGATCCTCCCCTCAGTATCAACGTCCGATAGCTAATAGTACCAGTTCTATGCTGATAAACAAGTCTTCTGGTGTGCGTCTCGTTTTTTGCTATGCCGATCTTAATTCCCAAGTCTGCCATTCTGGCGAGTGATGTGGATTCACTGACACCAAAGTCCTCTATCCTTCCCATTTCTCTGAGGGCAATAATAATATCAGCATGATCCATAGGCTGACTTTCGGTAGTGATAGCGGATCTAGCCAACCCGTCAGCTCTTTCATTTCTATAGACGCCTGCGTGTCCCGGAACAAAAATAAAGGTGACTCCACGCACAGTGTACTTATGAAATGATTCAAGCCATTGTCTTTGCACCAAACCTGTCTGAACCCTCCAGATCATACTCATTGAATCACTGAGTATACATATGTGGGTGTATTTTTGTGTTTCAAGCCAGGCAAACGCTTGCGTCATTGCCATCACCTTCAGCGTCATGCTGCTGGTTGTCATGTAGAAGGCGCCGTTGGCTTCTTTGACTGTTCTGCCTGAGACACTACTATTATAAAAATACAATTTTGTCTTTGACTAGTACAGCCTTTAGGCTGATCCAGTAATTTCTTCTTCTTTCACATTCAATGGTTTTTAGCATATGATGTAAAAATCTGCTTTCCGGATAAAATCTAACCATTTTAGATCGTACCCATGATTTAATTGCCAGTGTAGCTAAAACTCGTATTGAGTTTTTTGGTCTCTAAAATGTAATCTTGAGTTTGGAGGCCTATCTCACACCTTTAGTCACAGGTATGTGACAAGTTAAAGAAACACAGGAGTGTCTGCAGATTCAATGGCCTGTGCAAATGAGAAGATATTTATTTGTGATGCTTCCCGTGTGGGTTCCGGGGCCCCATTTTGGGGAAAACAGGAATAGACTCACTGTCTTCCCAACTAACTGGGGGTTGCCTTCGAAGTCGGAGAGCATCTGCCTGAGAGGCAAGGAACCAACATGTGCATACAAATAAGTCCTGTAAAACAGTTGTGCACGTAACACACAGGTTCTGGTATAAGTCTAATGTCCAGGGGTGGATGAATGGCCAAAACTTTCAACTGGAGTTTACAGCCGTGAAAACGAAGAAGAAGAAGATTTGTGATGCCAAAAGTGTAGCATCTGAATCTACTATACCATTTTTACTAACCTAATACAGTTTTCAGTTTGAACACAAATGTTAATTAACTGTGCATGTAAACAAAAAACAAAAGTTGCAATGAAAAGAATACTTCTATTTAGAATGTAGCCAATACTCACCTCAATATGCTCTTTAATAAGATTCTGAAAAAAAAAAATACAAACAGAAAATATAGCTTTAGGAAAAAAAGTTATTCAAGAACACACAAAATTTCTGATCCATGTGCAATTACCCTATTTGAAATACTATAATCTTTTCTTGTATTTGACATTAAAGATGGCAGAATAATAATAGTATTCCTGGTTATTATATCTGTTTGATTCATGTATATTTCAAGGCAGACAAAGAAATGTCTGGAAAACTGCTTGTATTAACAGTGATAATTCTCTCCGTGTGGGTTACCGAGCCCTATTATAGGGAAAACAAGAATAGACCCACCGCCTACCCCAAAAGCATGTCATAAGAGTCGACTAATCGAAAGATTCCTTTAAAGTCAGAGTGCATCGCCTGAGAAGCAAGGAACCAACAGTCTGCACACGAATGAGTCAGATCTGTCAAACGGATGCACATGCAACACTCAGGTTCTGAAATAGGACTGCAGCCCAGAAATGGACGAACAACCAGAACCTTCCACCGGAGTTTACAGCCGGTGAACGCGAAAAAGGAGGAGAACAGTTATGGGACAAAGAAGACAGCAAAAGCCAAAACATTTGGTACATCATGAAGAGAAGCAGATAGAGAATCATCAAACAGGTACCAAAATGGGAAACAAATGGACTGAGGAAATTAGGATGACAAAAAGAAATCTAAGAGAGGCCGAACGTGCTAAACTAAATTTTATCCATGATATCAAAAGAAATGCACAGGATACAACAGAATGGAAGACTAGACTGCGAGCACTTCATGAGGCATAATGGTACAACAGGATGATGATGATGATAAAGACAACTATTTCTGTGATGTCTTAAATCTTTCACCCCCACCCAAAAAAAAAACCACTTCTGCTTGGGTTCAATTCCCCGTAAATGTCACTTTTTCGACTTGCCTATTGTTACCTGTTTATGAGATATGTAGTTAATAGAACTGGCTGAGTTCGCGCCTGCAAAAATGTTGGGGAGGTTAGGATATTAATAAATTAACAATAGCATTTAGAGGATTTTCCTTTGTGCTAAATGGCTGTTTTTTATGCCAAGAGGAGGTCAGATTTTCTCATAAGCCTCTATGGTAAAGGTCAGGGGGTCACAGCATGAGTCACCTTATGCGTGTGTGTGTGTGTGTGTCTTGGAGGATGCATTCAATTTAACCCTTTGCCCCTTAATTTTTTTATGAATACTTCTTTCATATATCATTTTATATTTCTAAAAAATTTTTTTTAAATGTCGATAAATACACTGTTAACAAATTTATTAATTACCTGCATATTACTGCTGTTTTTTTGTTGTGTGTGCCTTATTTTCCAGGAATCCAAACAGGGTTAGCACGCATGGGAATGCCCAGAGTGCTGTGATGTCAATTCTTGACTCAACTCAAACGGGGTCATGACCCATTTGTTTACAGTTTTGGGGGTGAAAAGGTTAAGAAAATCATACTTTTCTGTATTCTCAATATTAACACGTAAAGTGTCATTTTAGTATTTTAAAAAAAACATCAAGTGCAGGACACTTGTCACATCACTGGCACATTGAACGTCAGGTGTTAGACCCATATTTTATAGACCAATCAGATTTTGATGGGTGCTGTGGTCGACAACATGCCACCCACTCATACTCCCCATGAAAATTATTCAAACCCACTGTAACCCTTTCACCCTATTGATTATTTTTTTTTTAAATGGGTCATCAATCCATGGGAATTTCCAAAAAACAAATCCTTTTTAAAAAAAGGGCGACCATAAGACAGGTCACTAATAAATCTTAAAATGTATTTGTCTGCATTTAGATTTTTTTATTTAATTTTTAAATATATTATCATCATGTGCCCTGCCAACTGGCATAGGCGCTCATGCGTCTGCACAGATCATGATCCCTGGTTGCCTGGAACAGCTCTCTTGATGATATCCCTCCATGCCATCGTTTCAACCCATCAACTGATCTTTCCGGTTGTCATGTTATTTTCTAATGCCTCTCTTCTCATTACGTGGCCAAAGAATAGTGTTTGTCTCCTTATTGTTGTACACAGAGATCTACTTTCTTTAGCTTCTTTCAAACAATTGATATTAGTAACTCTCGCCGTCCAAGGTATTTGTAACATTCCTCTCAGAAACAACATCTCTGTTGCTTCTAAATTCCTCTTAAATTGTTCACTGACATTCCAAGATTCGCTGTGACATGTAACGCAGTTCTATGTAACATTTTAATACTCTCTTTCTGACATTAAATGATAGCGTTTTTTTAAAACATATTTTTCATTTTCTGAAATGCTGCCTTCGCTTGACCTTTTCTGCTTTTAATTTCTGTCACACATTTTCCATCTGATAAGACTGTTCCAAGATATTTTAATTTATCGACTTTGTTAAGTATTTTCCCTTCAACTGAGATATCACAATGTGGTGTTATCTTCTTCTTCGATATAAAGATTACTTCCATTTTCTTAATATTCAAGGAAATTCCTTTCTTAGCACTCTCCCTACCTACAGTATCCAGCAGTTGTTGTAAATCAGTTGCGTTTTCAGTTATCAAAACTGTCGTCTGCATAATGCAAATTGTTTATGTTGTATCCTTCAACTCTTATATATATATAAATGAATATTTAAATATATAAATATACGTAAATGGATAATAAACATGAACAGAGTGAAGCATTAAATAGAATACATTCCCCAGGACCTAAAAAACTATAGATATCAGGTGACGCATGCTGTGACCTCTATCACTGAGGCTTGTGGGAAAATCAACATCAACCTGGCTTTCAAAAAGCCACTGGAGTCATAAAGAAACACTTAAATGCTATTTTTAATTACTATAATTCATATCCTGGCCTATTAACCACTGTGAAGTTACACATAGGACAAATTAAATTTAACTACGCTTTTTAAGAAGAGGTCACTGCAGGCATGCCTTATATATGCATTTACGGGACTGTCACAGTCAGAACTGTTGAGTTGAGTTGAGTCAAGAATGTGACATTATAGCACTCGGGGCATTCCCATTCATGCTCCCTCCTCATCTTCAGCAGCCAGCGCAGAGTTCCAATACTGATACTACTGGTCACAATCTGGTTAAATGTCCATCTTGCCTTTCCTCTGAGTGTATTCAGCCGACCAGACCCTCTGGTTACACCCAAGTGCCTCATTCTCTTCAGGCCATAATAATCTTCTTTCTCTACTGATTCTGTTGCTTGTTCCCAAAGAGCCTTGACCACATCTGCCTTGTCATGTATCAATTCACCACCCAGCAGATCCAGCCAATCTGTCTGCAAGATCATTACCTACCACCCCCCCGTGTGGGTTCCGGGGCCCTATTGTGGGGAAAACAAGAATAGACCCACTGCCTCCCCAAAAGCATGTCGTAAGAGTCAACTAACTGGGGAGCTTCCTTTGAAGTCGGAGTGCATCTGCCTGAGAGGCAAGGAACCAGCAGTCTGCATTCAATTGAATCAGATCTGTAAAACTGATGCACATGCAACACTCAGGTTCTGGAGCATGACTGCAGTCCAGAAGTGGACGAACAACCAGAACTTTACGCCAGAGTGTACAGCTGGTGAACACAAAGAAGAAAGAAGAATTACCTACCACGCCAGCATGGCCTGGAGAAAAGATCCCAAGTATTATCAGCCAGAACTGCCTAAGTTTAGTCTTCTCAGGGCAACAGGGTTGAGCTGGGTTAATCTAAGAGCCCTAGGCCATTTAGAAAAACCTGTCAATGATCTTGAAAGCCCAAGCTCTAATTGTGGAACATCTTCTCAACGCGAGCAGGTCTGGCTAGTGACACTCGTCATTGAAACACGCTGTGAAAACCATGCCTCGGTACAGGAAACCATATAACACTATCCTCCGAAAAGAACGGAAGGTACTAAATACAAGCTATTATAGATAGTTTTACCTGCGGATCAAGGCTTCTTGTGCAGAATTACTATTTTTTTAAATGAAGTCTAATTTTATTTTGAGGTGTAACTTTATTTATTGTGCCAGTTTTTATTTTATTTAGCTCAGTGTTTCTACAAAGAATGGCAACTGAATGATTAAACAAAACACTAAAAAAAAAAAAAAAAAAAGAGCAGACCAAAAACAAATAAATACCTCAACAGTTTCAACAACATTGGCTACTTTGTTCTTTTTCAATTCATTTGCATCTTTCTCCATCAAGCACAGAGGAAGTGATGTGATGTGAATTGTGTTCCTGCTGGTTTTGTCCACAGAAAAGTTTACACCTAAGTAAAAAACAGGGAAGTTACATGTGTGAGGCATGAATTATGGATGATAACAGCAAACATAGAAGACTTATTATTAGTTTCAATAAAGTAAATTTTAAAAATGTAAAATAAAATTTGAATAAACTATAATTGAACACAAAGAGAGAATAATAATGAAACAACAGGATATAACATACAAATATAAATACAGTAAATATACCAATTATTACATGGAGAAACATAGTGGCTAGGTGCTTGCCTCCTGATCAAAAGGTCTACGGTTCAAACCTCCATTAACTCTAAGAGTCCCAGAAGATCACAGCTGAAAATCGACTGAGGTAATAATGATAACAAAGTAATTGATATTCTACATCTACATGGGTCAAATTCACAGCATACTACAGGAGACACACAAAAAAGACTGCAACAATATGTACAAGGAATTCTTGAATGGGTTTTCAAAACTTTGCCCATGTGGACGGGCACCAAAGAATACTGAACACGTGCTACAGATGTGTTGGAGAAAGATCCCAGGTGTGGCTCACTGGCATTCTAATGGAGACCAAGCTGTATGGAACAGTGGAAGACGTGTGTCTCACCACAGAATTCATAGAGGCCTGTGACCTTTATATGTAAACAATACTGACAGGGAGAATGTAAAGAAAAGAAGAAAAAATAATAATTAATCAGTATTTCCTGACTAAACACTGGATTACACACACACAACATGTTGATAGGTGCATGCTAGTTATATCCAGATCTGCATAGTGCCTTTGATTAAACAGTATTAAAAGTATATGGTTAAGCACCAGCAAGGAAATCAAAGTAAAGATTTTTAGAGCGTGCATCTTCCCTGTAGCAACATATGGATTTGAGCCGTGGACTATCTCCCAGTCCTTAACTCTTTGACTCCCAAGGAAGGCATCATACGTTCATAGATTCCTACCTAGAAGCCCAACGAACACAAGATGCACTGATTTTACGTCTTTCTTGACTACCCCTTGGGCCTGTGATGCTAAACCCCCTGTTACTCAAAGAGTTAAGGAAGAAAACAGGTGCTCTTGAGCTTAAGAGCTACACAGAGAAAGATTCTCAGAATACCACGGATAAAGAATAAAAGAAATACTGACATTCTAAAAGATTTGATAATCAAGGACGGTTAGCTATTGAACAGCATCTTGTCTCAGAAATATTTTGGCCATATCAAGTACCACGGTGGATGGAAAAATGTAACAGCAGAAGGCAGGGTACCAAGAAGGAAGGGCAGGGGCTGGCCTACACGAAGACGGGCATAGGATATAAGTGACTCCTTGCATATGAAAGTGCACGAGGTGGGAGAGATGGCAAGAAAGTTTCTTTCAGGCAGCCTGAGATGAGAGCGATGTTCAGCAAAGGACCTGCTACATGATGATCAGCAGTGTGTTGTTTGGTACTAAAGAAGTTACAGTGTACATTTTTAAAAAATTAAACAGGGTTCCCAGACTGACTCAGTCTAAGATGGGCACCAGGAAGTGTCCGGCAATGTACACAACAGTGGCTGAAGTGATGTTAACCACATCAGACATCAAATCAAGATCGGTCCACAAAAATAAGGTTCTAGCACCATGTGCCTGATGGGAGTCGTCATGGCGTAGCAGCTAGACGCTCGCCTGCGGATCGAAAGGTTGTGGGTTCAGGTCCTGCTGGAGCCTGATTTTGGCTCACAGGTTGATCCAGTCTTAAATGGGTACCAGGTAAGTCTTGGAAAGTAAACTTGGCAGATGTGATGTTGACTGCATCGCCCACCAAGTACCGACTTGTCTATATGCCAGTACACCTGAAAGGGTGGAAAAAAGTCCTTTTACCATGTGCCTTATGTAATAACAGCATTAAAAGTGTATTTTACTTTACTGTATTCTGTAGAAGTTTCAATAAATTGGAGGGAAAATAAACACCTGTCCCTGCACAGTTTGTGGCTTAAACACTCCCCGTCTGGTTGTCTGATATTAAATGGTAAGCTGTGGTGATTAATTAAGGGTTTGTTGAAATCGGATGTGCTGGGGCACATGTTGAATGCTTAATTAAGAATCCACATCAAAGACACTCCCATAAGCGCTTTGTTGCCATCTTCAGCAGCAAGCGAAGAGTTCCAATTCTGATGGTACCAGTAACTGTCTGTACATTCGTCTCACCTTTCCCTTGAGTGTTAAGCTTTGACCAGATTCCCAGGTAACTCCCCGTAGCGCCATACTGCTCAGACTGTAATGATCTATTTGATCCTCCGCACTGTTCTCACGCTCCCAAAGGGTCCTCACATCTAGCTTGTCATACATCAACTCACCACAAAGTGGTGCAGAACCAGCCTCGGATATTTCAGCCTAGCTGTAAACCCCAACACAACGTGCCAACCACCTTTTCATGAGCAAATGCAGAAGAAGAAATTAACAGCAATAGACTGACCTATTCTACTGAACTCATCGCTAAATGCCCTCATTATTCGCAAGTCATCCTGATCCATTGTGACTGACTGAGCGGGTTTTATCTCAGACCTCTTGATTCGATCAGTTCTCTCTCCACCCTTAACTTCATAGCATTCTGTGTCAGATGAAATGAAAACATTAATTAGATGAGTTGGAAAGAATACATAACCACAAAAGAAGAAATGAGACAATGAGTGTGTATATGTATATGTGTCAAAGCGAATTTATGTGTGTCAATGTGAATACACATGTGTATAGAGTATGTGCATGCACATGTGTCAACATGAATATACATGCTTTTTTAAAACATATCTATGCATTTGTATATATATATACATATGTTTTTTGTTTTGCTATCGATTAACCATGTTCAACCTAAATTATTATGTATAACTTGGCTATCTGATATGGTTTCTTCCTCACGGATAAGCATTTGGGGGTGGGGGTGCTAAGTGCTGACAAGGACTAGTTAAACAACCAAACTGGGACAGACCTCATGATTAATTTCTGTAATGGTTGATGTTTATATATATTAGAAAACACAACAACAGGCAGGCAGGCAGGTAGGTGCGTGCGCATGCGCAAGCGCAAGCACACACACAAATATATATATATATATATACATATGCACAGAAGCATGTGTGTACACACACAAAGTATTAAACAATTATCATGGTAATCTCTTATCTTTTGAAAAGTATCAGGCCTTTAAATAATCTATGTCATAGCATAATAACATCAGTGGCTAATTCATTTCCTGAATGATTTTTTACCTTTCGTAAAGTGTTCCAGACGTATTCTCTCATGGACTGCATGCTGATCAAACAAAACTAATAAGGAACTGCATTTAGGCCTGGTAGCTGGAGATTGAAATAAAAAGAGTTGCTGTTACAAATATTACCTCATTTAATACCATACAACGCACCTTATGTTCATTTGCTTTTCCAAATATAATGTTTCCTGCTATCTTCTATAACACACAGTTGTTGTTGTTACATTAACCCTTTATATCTCAGTTATTAGTTTAACTATTTCTGTTTCATAGCATCTTTGTTGAACCCCCTCAGACATAAGTATTTGTAATCTTAGTTTCAGTTTCATAGCAAACGGGTCACCCCATAATTGCTCTGCTCCTGTGCCCAAAAAAAAATACACAGAACGTCGACCACTGTCTCTTGTGCAAAAATTTACACAGACTGCAGTCTCAGCATATCCACTAACATTCACTCGCATTAAAAGCATAAGGCAGCCATCAGAAGTGCTAATGCAAACAGTCCGACATTAGAATGGAAGTAGCAGTTGCAAACAGATGATCCGTTGCACAATCAATTTAAATCAAATAAAGCACCACCTATTCTGTGGCAACAGGCCACGCGCTCTTTTGAAACTACAGTTTACAGCACCACGCTGGTTACAGGTGAAAAAAACATTCCAAATGAAATCAGCAACTGGGCAAGAAAACTATCCTTTCAGTCTACAAATGGAGGAAAATGCAACAGCCACCGTCTGTCAGAAGCCAAACATTTGACACAACTAAAAACAGTGACCATACCAGGCCTCCTTTTTGACCAGAAGTGTCAAAACATAAGACCTAAGTATTTACTGCTTTTAAATGTAACCCCTTGGAACAAAGAGTTAAATTAACAACTTCTTGGGACTGAAAGATCTAATGTCCATAAGTTCTTAACTGGCAAAGCTGGACACTTGACACAAGTGGGAAACTGTGATGAAATAGTGGTGTTAGTGTGCCTACTGGAAATAGTGGTGTTAGTGTGCCTACTGGAAATAGTGGTGTTAGTGTGCCTACTGGAAATAGTGGTGTTAGTGTGCCTACTGGAAATAGTGGTGTTAGGGTGCCTACTGGAAATAGTGGTGTTAGTGTGCCTATTGGAAATAGTGGTGTTAGTGTGCCTACTGGAAATAGTGGTGTTAGTGTGCCTACTGGAAATAGTGGTGTTAGTGTGCCTACTGGAAATAGTGGTGTTAGGGTGCCTATTGGAAATAGTGGTGTTAGTGTGCCTACTGGAAATAGTGGTGTTAGTGTGCCTACTGGAAATAGTGGTGTTAGTGCGCCTACCGCCAACGCAGAGACAACACCAGATGATAGCTTAGTATACACAAGCTATGGATAAGAACACTGAAATCCATATGGGCTTCATGATTTATTTTAGGGACTAGTTTTACTGCTATTCAACTGATATTCCTGTTTCAAATTTTCGGCCACTAATTAATCTTTACTATGTAATTACTGTCGGCGTCTGTGGCTTAGGCGTTACGAACGTGCTTTGTAATGTCGGGGTGCCGGGTTCGATCCCAGTTGCGGGCCTTGCGCTGGTTTTGACAGTGGTATGGAGAAGCCGACCATCCAGAAGGCAACGGCAAACTACTGGACATAAACTTGCCTAGAAAAACCACAAAAGCCAAAATATGCTAGGGTTGGTTCTGTAACGTCCTGTAAAGCATAAGCAACTAACTTATGTAATTACTAAATATTTTATTTCGGAGATAAAAAATTGCGTTTTTCACTATTAATGCTTGGCTATAAAACAAATAAAAGGCATGCATGTGTATGTAGTCAAGAACTGTAAAACCTTCTTGTAGAAGTTTTTAAACAGGAGTCCTATAGTTTGTATAGCTTAGCCAGCTTAAGGCCTCAAAGAATCTAAATCTGGCCCTGGGCAGAGGTCGAGATTTAATTTCCAGCCTCCTATGTAGGTTCTGGGGTCCCATTTTGGTGACCAAAAGAACAGATCCCCTGTCCCTTAACAAGCATGCCACAAGAGGCGGCTAAGAGTTGGCTGAAATCAAATGTGTTGGGTCAAAAGGTGCAGACATTACAAACTAGATGTAAACCACAACCAAATGTGACAACTGCCTAGTTGAGATAAAGACATC
Organism: Candidula unifasciata; assembly: GCA_905116865.2. Classification (NCBI taxonomy): domain Eukaryota; kingdom Metazoa; phylum Mollusca; class Gastropoda; order Stylommatophora; family Geomitridae; genus Candidula; species Candidula unifasciata. Next base: position 271,053 of record CAJHNH020007667.1, read on the forward strand.
TCCAGTAGGAGCATAATTCTTTCTCTTGACCCAGGCTCATAAAACGTGTATGAAGTAATGTTAATACTTTTGGGGGAAAAATAAGGCAAAAAAAGGGACTTTGGCTATGCCACTTCGCCCATTTACATAGAACTAAAAACCTATCTCAGTCTGAACTAAGAAAAACATTCATCAACAATGACAATAATTTATTACTTTTACTGCATAGTCTAACACTGGTAACACTACCTTTAGAACTGTCAGGATTGTCTATCAAAGAGACAATAAACTTGTTGTCCAGCTGGCCCACAACCTACAGTAGAGAGATCCAGTAATTTCCATAAATAAATTTAGTAATATGGTCAAAATAACACAGTTACAACTCTAGACTATGATTAATTTGTCACTCATATTAAATAAATGGCACATAAAGGGACATGACCTTAACCCTGCACTCTGAGAATATTAAATCTAGTTACCGTAAATGCTGATGTCTGAGCATTTCTTAAGTGACCTGCTCTTGAAAAGTATTGTTAATTTCCACTGTTTCTATATGTACATGTGCAGTGTTTAGTAGGACTATGTATGAATATAAGTAATAATATAATTGGGGGCGGGGGAATTACAAAGCACGTTCACAATGCCTAAGCCACAGATGCAGACCCCTAAAAAGGCATATTGTAAAAAGTCAACTATTTAATGGTGTTTCTTTCAAAGTCACAGTCCATCTGCCTGAGCGGCAAGGAACCAACAGTCTGCATACAAAAAAGCCATATCTGTCAAACTAATGTGCATGCAAAAACTCAAGTTCTGGAACAAGACCAAAGTCCAGAAGTGGATGAATAAACAAAAAAAAAACAACTAAAAAAAGATGAATGCGAAGAAGAAGGAGAATAGAAGCATCAGTGTCTTATAAATTCTGAGCAGAAGAAAGATATGGAAGAAAGTATGACTACTAAATATCTTGCATGTATCTTGTTGTACATTTCACCCTTTACACTCACTGACTTATTATTATAAGTCATTTGCAGAAAGAGACTAAGCTATATGGGATAACACGATGCAATGGAGTCAACCCTATTGACTTTACATTTTTTGGGGTTCCAATCCACTTACTTTTTTAAAACAGTTATCACAGTTTAATTTCACGTGTAATGACAAAATCTACCTTGACTTTATCAAGTAAGTTTTTGGTAAAATCAACTGAGGAAAGTGAGTGGAAACATGACCTCGGCACTGTGTCACTTGGGCAGGAGTCAGCAAGCAGTCCAGGCTTTTAGAAGAAAAAAACAATATATATTTTAAGGATTACTTTTTATGTGAAAAGGACAGGCATGAGAGTAAATTTAAAACACATTTTCCAAATAAGTCTGCACAGAATAGATAGAAACAATGATGTGATTTCACATAATGCCAATGTGAAGCTTTTATCTAAAAGTGATCATATATGACAAAACATGGAAAACTATCAGGAAAGAATAAAAAACAAACAAAACCAAGCAATAGTACAAGACAGCTGGGATGCAGTAGCTGAAGAGATCTTTTAAAGGAAGATAAAAGAGGTGTCTAAGGAGAAAGAGGAGGAGAAAGAACAGATTTAAAAGAACAAGAAGATGATGAAGAAAAAAGAGGAGGAAGAGGAAGAGAAAGATATTCACACACACATAACACAGAGCCCCCCTGCCCCCCCCCTCCCCCCCCCAAAAAAAAAAACCTTATGTATTTTAATAAATCTGTCAAAAATCATCCTATTATTATAAAATTGTTGTACAAATGTTGATGAGAATGATTTCTTTCAGAATTGTACTGCACCACAAATTTCTCATCATAGTGCGTTTCTCAGCCTGTAGGTGATGTTGTACCACAACCACAGCTGCATGACTTATAATTCGTCCGCTTAAAATGGCTAGGGATACAATATCGCTTCTCATGCAGGAAACATCTGAATGGGTGGGTGGGTGCGTGCGTGCGTGCATGTGTGTGTTATATACATTCACAGCCTTCACTATTACGTATTATAACTCATTGGCTAGAACAAGATGGGAAGATAACATCAGAGAAACTCTACAGCACCACAATGTGTCTATGGTCGAGGCAGCCAGAAGAGCAGGAAGCAGGACCTTATATCTCCCTCGACACCCGCAGTAGTAAAACAGGACGTAAAGAGGAAGAAAAAGAAGAATCATTTGTTCTTCCCTGCCATGATGCCCAACTATCCAGCATCTTCTCTCTTGGTCTCCCTCTGCCTCCTGTCCTCTAACTTTCTCACTGCTAGGACATACTGTAAGCAAAATGTGTACTAAGAATTAAACCTAAAGATTACCTGCTTGTAATTGAGAAATACTGGGTTTGTCCACTTGGCCATCATACCTGAGACATCTGCTTCAGCATTTCTGTCTGCAAACCAGAATGGAATATTTAAATAAACAATGGTAACTTCTTGCCAATGTGTTTTTTATTTGGAAGTTAATCAAGTATATCCTTTAAAATGGGACATCTGAAAACGGATGAAAAACAAAATCAAAAGAGATATGAGAAATGAACAGATTACAAAAACTACTGGAGTAATACCTAATGTTAAATTCACTGAGAAAGAAAGACAAAAATGGTTCAGCCACCTAATAAGAATAAAACCAATGATGCTGGCAGTGGGAGTATAAACTGTATTTACCACACTCTGTGTGTGTGTGTGTGTGTGTGTGTGTGTGTGTGTGTGTGTGTGTGTCTGTGTGCGTGCGTGCGTGTGAAAGTACACAACCTGAAAATTATCTTTTGGTTCTTTATTAAATATCCTACCCCAGATGATGTCACAGGACAGTCCAACAATGTCGAGGGTGGTAAGACTGGGTTTCCCGGCTTTCTAATGCTTTTAACAACCCCAAAACATCTAGAACTGGCCCTAACCCCAACCCACCTACGTCCCACGAGAGAGTGCAGCCTAGGTCCCACAAATGCATGCAGCCTAGGTCCCACGACAGTATGCAGCCTACCACCCCCTGAAATATTAGTTGTCCTGTGACGTGTGGATTTCCTCTGTTTGGGGTAGGATATTAATAAAGCACAGATCCTTTTATTTTTAGCATTACCGGGCAAAAAAGTTTTTTAAAAATGTCCCGTGCTGAGAGTCACTCTTGTAATTTAAAAATTATCAAAATTTTTGGTCAGGGTACTTACTTTGGCCCATCTACATTCATCCCTTTATTCAAGGCGTTTACTTCTTTATAAACATACATTAATGCTAAGAAGTACTAAATAAAACACAAAACAAAAGGTGACTAGAAAGTTCAAGGGAGGGAATGGAAACAAAAATTCAGACAAATACAACTGAACATTTTGACCAGTTTTCATCAACAGAGTACTAAATACAATGGGAGCCGCTAATGATGTAGTGGTAAATGCTTGCCTGCTGATGGGAAGCTGGTGGGTTCGTGTCCTGATGATACCTGACTTTTTTTTTTTTAAAGACCTTGGTTCCCAGGTTGACTTCAGGCCACCTTGAGGGAACCAGATTTAGTCCTGGGAAGTAAAGGCGGCCAGCGTGATGTTGACCACATCACCCACCGAGTGCGGATTGGTCTACAAAATATAGGCCTAGCCCTATGCGCCCAATATGCCTGAAGGCGTGGAAAAGGGTCCTTTATTTTTACTTTATTTAATACAACACAAATGTGACTAGAAAACTCAATGTACAAGACAACAGAGCTTATAAACAACCAAGGTCGACATGAAACCAAGAAATAAATAAGACGTAAAAATATGGACACGAAGAGCCATATTACAAAATGAAATAAGTAAGAACTGTTAGAAAATGCCAAGGAGAAATAAATTAAATTAAAAAGTTAGTTGTGGATCCTTTACAGGATGTTACAGAACCAACCTTAGCATTTATTGGCTGTTGTGGTTTTTCTAGGCAAATTTGAGATCAGTAGTCTGCCATTGCCTCTAAACGGTCAGCTCTCGGTGCTACTGTTGAAACCAGCGCAAGACAAATCGTCTGCAGCAGGGATTGAACCCAGTACCCCGGCATTACGAAGTGCACGCCTAAGCCACAGACGCCGACAATTAAATTAAACATCACATTAAATAAAGGTGTGCTGATTACTGAACCCTGCAGGTATACTTCAATGCTCACATGACTAAAATGTTACCAGGACTTATCAGAGAAACAAAGAATAGTCTCTCATGAACTAGCAGGCATACTGTTGTAAAAGGTCACAAAGGAGGTTAGGCATGAGTTGAGCTGAGTCAAGAATTGACATCACAGCACTCAGGGGATTCTAATGCATGCTCCGTCCTCATCTTCAGCAGCCAGCGCAAAGTTCCAATACTGATGGTACAGGTCACAATCTAGTTTTTGTCTGTATTGCCTTTCCTCTGAGTGTAGTGAGCTGGCCAGATCCTCTGGTTATACCCAGGTGCCTCATTCTCTCCAGGCCATAATAATCTTCTTTTTCTACTGATTCCGTTGCTTGTTTCCAAAGAGCCTTGACCACATCTGCCTTGTCATGTATCAATGCACCACCCAGTGGTGCAGGAGGTTAGACATTTGATTGGCTACCTCATACTGCATAAAACTGTAGCTGCAAAAGCCAGCCTCATCATCAGCAAGACTTCAAAAGCATAAGCTCGACAGAGAAATGAAAGACAGAAGAAGAGTATAAGAATGCAAATATATTCACAATCTTACCATAAACAGGCCTTTCACCTTTCCTCCACTTAGATAAAGCTTCATTTTCCTCCTGCTTGAAATGACTAGTGACCAAGTCTTTAAACGCCTGCTTTTCAGTGTCAGTGAAAATTGCCGGTCCTTTCACTGCAGTGTCAGTCACTTTGTGAACAGTGTAAAAGGAAGTAAAATAAATGACTCATTTGCACACCAATGGCATATCGAGCATATGGTGATGGACCCAAATTTGTATAGACCATTCAGCACTCTAAGGGTAATGTCATTAGCATCACATTCAACATTTTAGAGGTTTTCAGTTATCCATAACTGTCTGACTGTACATCCGTCTTGCCTTTCCCTTGAGTGTTCAGCGTCGGCCAGATCTCCTCATAACTCCTCGCAGCGCCATTCTCCCCAGACCGTAATGATCTATCTGTGCTACCGCACTGTTCAATCGCTCCCAAAGAGCCCTCACAACATCCAGCTTGTCATATGTCAGTTCACCACCAAGCGGTGCAGAACTGGCCAGTCTATTTGCCTGCTCATTTCCCAACACAACGGTATTACCTGGAGAAAATATTCAAAGGATGCTAACTACCCGGGACTTCTGAAGCCACTGGTGTGTAAAGTGACCTTAACTTGGATTCTACTATTTTAGTTTTTGTCAAACTGGATACCCCACATCAGTTATAAACATGTACCTTATTGTGAACTTTAGCCCAAGATTTTTGACCCAGCAGGTAAGCATCTAGCCACTAAGCAATTAATTTTAATTAACCTGCGGTTTTTGTCGAGAAAGTCTCTGGCCAAAACATTTGATTTAGCTTGGCAGCAGTCACTCCTGTTTTTGTCACTTTTGGCATATTCCCTTTTAAGCAGCGTGTTTTATACAATTCTTAAATGCAAACTAAAGGAAATTAGTGAGCCCTTAGACTGGTTTGTAGCGTCCTAATAAAATTGTGCTGGCATCTGTGGCTTAGATGTTACGAATGTGCTTTACAATTCTGCGGTGACAGATTCGATCCTGGTTGTGAGTGATGTCCCAGGAGACCACTTTATGTTGGTTCGACGGAGGACAGAGTTATTAAGATTTCAGTAAGTAATGTAAACCTTTTTTTTTATTTTTTACCTGTACAGCTCTGAGGTCGACCCTACCTCATAAATATTTTATAAAGTATATAAAGTAAAGTCACCTTTTCACAACAGTGATATGTCGGGCATACGGGACATGGAAAAAAAATTTAGGGCGTATTTCATGGAAACAAAAACAATCTTCTTCTTTGCATTCACCAGCTATAAACTCTGGCAGTAGGTTCTGGTTGTTCATCCAGTTCTGGACTTTAGTCTTATTCTAGGAACTGAATTTTGCATGCACATCCAGTTTACTGATCTGGCTTATCTGAATGCAGACTACTGGTTCTTCTCAGGCAGATGCACTCCAGTTTTGAAGGAAATATCTCTAATTAGTCAACTTTTACAACACAGGGCAGTGGACCTATTCCTGGTTGTGAGTGATGTCCCAGGAGACCACTTTATGTTGGTTCGACGGAGGACAGAGTTATTAAGATTTCAGTAAGTAATGTAAACCTTTTTTTTTATTTTTTACCTGTACAGCTCTGAGGTCGACCCTACCTCATAAATATTTTATAAAGTATATAAAGTAAAGTCACCTTTTCACAACAGTGATATGTCGGGCATACGGGACATGGAAAAAAAATTTAGGGCGTATTTCATGGAAACAAAAACAATCTTCTACTTTGCATTCACCAGCTATAAACTCTGGCAGTAGGTTCTGGTTGTTCATCCAGTTCTGGACTTTAGTCTTATTTTAGGAACTGAATTTTGCATGCACATCCAGTTTACTGATCTGGCTTATCTGAATGCAGACTACTGGTTCTTCTCAGGCAGATGCACTCCAGTTTTGAAGGAAATATCTCTAATTAGTCAACTTTTACAACACAGGGCAGTGGACCTATTCTCCCCCCCCCCCCCACCCCCCCCCCCACCCCACATACAGGGGCCCTGGAAACCACACAGAGATTTTTAAAAAAAACAGAGGTTCTAAAAATACTTGGTATGAATAGAGTTGCTGAAGGAAATATTTTAGCCATATAAAAAAACACAAAAGCATAAAAACTATACTGGACAGAAAAGCTGAAAGCAAGTGAGCAAGAGGCAGTCAGTCGTACAAATGAAGGGATAACATCAAGAGATAGACAAACTGCAATCCCAAAATGTGTACAATAAATATAAGAAACACAGTGTGTTAAGAGTACCATTTCAGCCAAACTTCCTTATGGAGATAACACCCAACTGAGTGACTGATTGATTGACTATAAAAGTTCACTCACTTATACCACAATTACTGAATTAATCAAGTAACAGAAAGTGTTTATTTATACCAGAATTACTGAATATTATCATTTGCCTTTTATTAATCTCATCCTGCTAGATAGTAAAATCACAATATTTGTATATCTTCTTCTTTTTTGCGTTCATCGGTTATAAACTCCAGCAGAAAGGTCTGATTGTTCGTCCACTTCTGGACTCTAGCCCTGTTCCAGAACCAGAGTGTTGCATGCACATCTGTTTCACAGATCTGACTCATTTCCATGCAGACTGTTGGTTCCTTGCCTCTCAGGCAGATGTTCTCCGACTTCGAAGAAAGCTCCCAGTTAGCAGACTCTCACGACATGCTTGTTGGGGAGGCAGTAGCAGTCTATGCTTGTCTATTACACAGTGAGGCCCCAGAACCCATGGGGAATATTTTTATTTATTTTACATGTTCAGTAAACTTACATTCTGAATGTCACTTACATTCTGAATGTATGCCTAGCATTTCTTTCTGTGTTTGTGAAGAGAGTTGTTGCCATTGCTCCTCATTCCCTATATGCCCTGAGAGGTTGCTTACAAAAGTTCTTGTTCCTAAATCAATCAGAACAAAAAACATAGTCCAATAAAGTGAAGAAAATTATGGTCGTGTTATCCCTTTTTAAAGATGAGTCACTGTGTTTGATAAGCACATAAGCAAGAAGAAGAACAACAACAAGAAAAGGAAGAAGATGAAAAAGGAGAAGAAAGAAGCTGAGGAGAGGAAGGAAAAAGAGGTGAAGAAGAAGAAAATAAAAATAAAAAGATAACAAAAAGAATAAGAAGGGGAAGAAGCATGAATGAATGATCTGACATCATCGCACGTGGGGCATTACCATATGTGCTCTGTCCTCAAAAGCCAATGAAGTTCCCATACTGATGGTGCCAGAAACAATAATAATAAAAAAGAAAGATGAAAGATATAGCAAGTGGAAAAAGAGAGGTAAGGGAAGAAGGAAAAGAAATATGAAGAGTTAGACAAACGACATGTAAAGTCTGACCAATGAAAGCAAAAGCAATTTAAACAAACATTCTACATTTGTTGTTACAAACCTCTTTAGAGAATGTGGCTTCACCCACAATGGTAAATTCAAGCTAATATAGTTGCCCTCTGGCTAGGCGCTAACCTGCCGTCCTGAAGGTCTCAGGTTCAAATTTGCATCAAAGCATATTTTTGAGGGGAGAATTTTTTTAGCTCCCCAGTCGACCCAACCAAACATGGGTACTAGGTAATGCTTTGGGAAGTGAAGGTGGTCAATGTGATGCCGATCACATCATCCAATGAGTGTCGATAGGTCTGTAGAAATATAAGTCTAGCATCATATATCCCACACACCACGCATCATATATCCCACACACCACACATCATATATCCCACACACCACGCATCATATATCCCACACACCACGCATCATATATCCCACACACCACACATCATATATCCCACACACCACGCATCATATATCCCACACACCACGCATCATATATCCCACACACCACTGGTGTAAAGAAAAGGGTCCTTTACTTAAAAAAAATATCACCTCAGGTGGTCGGGAGTCCCCGTGGCATTAGTGACTAGACAGGTCATGGGTTCTCGCGTCCTGAGGGAGCATGACTTTTTTTTAAAATGACCTTGACTTCCAGGTTGACCAGCCTTGTGTGGTTACCAGGTGCCGTCCTGGGAAGTAAAGGTCGCCGACGTGATGCTGACCACATCACCCACCAAATATAGCTCTAGCCCTATATTCCCAATCCTTTACTTACTCAGGTGGTCATCAATGATTTGGTACTCACCAATTCACAGTAATGGCAGCATCTAGTGTAAAGTAAGATCACGTATAAATAAGGAAATGCAAAGAGAGCAAAGAAATTTCCATACACGGATTACAATCTTACTCATTCAAATAACACTAACATGCCTACCAGACATCACATACATTTAATCAAATAGTTTTCTCTGTTATATGTACTCACAAAGACGGGTTGTGAGCTGTGGAGAAAAATTAGCTAACAACAATATTATTCTGTACTCAATAGAACACTGACCTAAATCAGGGGTTCTCAACTAGCTCTTATTTTCCATATTTGATAACAGTCATACTGAAGAAATGATAATTTATAAATATTAGAATTGCAAAGAGGATTGCATTCTAAAGTTTAGGTGGGTGGTTCCCCCCCCCCCCCTTATATCATGGACATGTTAAAACTGTTTTGCAAACCCCTGTGGGTCAGTAGACCACCAAATTAAAAACACGGACCTTAAAATAACATTGTAGTCGTAAATTAAAAGGTTCTTCTTTATATCATGAGGTGTACTGGGCATACGGTGCTTACCCCATATGTTTAGACAGATACTTGAAGGATGATATGTTCAATATCACACCAGTCACCTTTACTTTCCAAGAACTGTTCTAATCCCTATTTTAATATTGGCTGATTTTGGGAGCCTAGATTAGTTTTAAGAAATACCTGGCCTTAATAGGGATTCTTCATCTTTTCATTCTTCTTACCAGTGATTTCCAGATAAAAAGGCCACAGGCCTCCATGAAGATTGGTGTGATGCATGTACTGCACATAGCTTGGTTTAAACTCGGAATGGCAACTAGCCAGATCTTGGATCTCTCTACTACATGTAGAGAGTATGTCTGCAATACGTGTTCAGTACTAAGGGGGGTGCCTGTTTAGTTAGGCAAAGTTCTGAGTTTCCAACCTTAAATTCCCTGTACAAATAGGATTTCAAATGCACAACCCCTGGGCGGACAGGCAAGCGTGCTGGCTGCTATGCTCCCATGGCTTGCTAATAAAAATAAGGCAGTAAATCTAAGATACTACAAATCGACATACATGACATACACTGAAACCAACATACCTATAACAGGATTTACAACTTCCTTCCAACACGCATTCTTTGCAGTTTCCTCTTGACACTCACCCCCTCTTGTGCTATGCTGTGTACCTGTTTCAACAATTTCATGATCTTTTGACAAAATGTCTTGTTCTGTAGCATTTTCAGCATTAGTAGTGACCTGAGAATCTGATGTCTTCTGATTTGCAATGGACAGTGCAACCTTAAAGGCTGTACCTGTGTTTGTAATGGAAACATCTCTTTCCTTATCTTCTTTTGGCTGACACATTTTACTTGAACCCACTGACAGTCCATCTGGTCGTAATAATGACAGTGAACTGGACACAACAATAGGCTGAAGGTTCCTCAGAGAGTCTAATCTTTGATTACTGATTACATCAAAGTGACTTAATCCAATTTCTGAGCCAGAAGCTTGGTATCCTAAGGCTTCATCTACCGCACAGTTATCCACCACAGTGTCACTACTGCACACTGCTTCTGCAGTATTCATGCTCTGTCTGATTTCAGATGATTCTTTATCAATAAACATCTCCTCACTTATTGTTAAACAGCTTGCTTTCTTGGGTGACATGCATTTACTTCTAGTTATACTGTTTCCTCTGCTACTGCATTCATCTTGATCAGCTGTGACTCCAGGACTTAAGTCTGAGTCATGTAACATCATTAACATCTGATCGCCTTCACTAGACATCATGTCTGTCTGATCAGTTTCAGAATCTGTGTGACTTTCGTCCAACAAATTTGATGGTTTCTCTATCTGTAAATTATAATCACTCTCCAACATACCTGAATTCTTACACAAACTCAGAATCTGTGTATGTTTGTGTTTTACTTCTGTAAATTCTTGCCTACTTTCAATGTCATGACTATCACAATTAGCTTCAGAACACAAAAATTCTGGTTTTTGCACAGTATCTTTCTTGTCAACACAATTAACTTTATGTTCCAGTATTTGTTTATTTAACACCTTTAACACAGTAGGGGAAGTCTGAAAACTTATTGAGTGTGAGCTTCTGGATAACTTTCCAGAACCCAAATCTAAACCATCTTTAATAGAAATAAAATCATCACCACAAACTTCATGTTCGGTGCCATGGTGTCTTGGGTCATATTTCATTACTTCAAAAGGTAAGAGCTCTGAATTAAGATTTAAAATATGTCCAGCTGTACTTCCCTCACTCCATGTGTTGCTGTCTCTATGTACGTTTGACCTCAAGCTGCAGTGAGATGTGTCTTTTCCTACTGTCTCTGATAATGGACATGTTTCACTGTCGATTTCAGGGTTTCCAATAAATGTTCTTAAAGAATGTACTTCAGGCCCAACCATGTTTTCATATGTGCTTGCAGACTCATTTTCTAGAAACTTTTCACTACTTCTACTAAGATGAAATGTATGTCCATGATGCGATGTGGTGGTAGATACCTTCTCAGTATTAAATGGATGCACGATTGGATCCTGAATTGGAACAGAAACACCTAGAAACTCCTGCATATTCTTAAACATTTGTTTTGCATAAGAAATCATGTTTGTGATCTCAGTTAACTCCTTGTCTTCATGACACTCATTGACTAATATATTTTTCTTATCAACATTATCTGAAATACCATCTACCAACCCGAGGCCAGTCTCAGGTACACTAAAACTATCTACTTCAACTCTCTGTACATCCTTAGTGTCCAGGATGCTACTAGAATTAAGATCATGACATGTTTGATTAACATGACCAAAAGATTTCTTGTTGGGATGTTTTCCGTCACTTTCTAGAGTAGCTGAAGAAACAGTTGCAGGAAAACTAGCACACTCTTCTTGTGTATTCACTACCACATCGCCAGAGACTGGATTTTCTATGTTTGACATTGTGGTCTCAATTAACTCCTTGTCTTCATGACACTCATTGACTAATATATTTTCCCTATCAACATTATCTGAAATACCATCTACCAACCCGAGGCCAGTCTCAGGTACACTATAACTATCTACTTCAACTCTCTGTACATCCTTAGTTTCCAGGATGCTACTAGAATTAAGATCATGACGTGTTTGATTAACATGACTAAAAGATTTCTTGTTAGGATGTTTTCTGTCACTTTCTGGAGTAGCTGAAGAAACAGTTGCAGGAAAACTAGGACACTCTTCTTGTGTATTCACTACCACATCGCCAGAGACCGGATTTTCTATGTTTGACATTGCTGAGGAAGTCAACACAGAACTTGAGTTAAAGTATATTGACGTGACTTCTATATCCTCGTGTTGCTGGGCATCAAAAACAGCCTCCTGAGAAGACACGGTTTCTTCACAGGAACGATTATCACTTGATGCTTCTGTTGGACCTGTGTTATTTCTGTTCTGAATATAAATTTCTGTGTCTGAATCTGAAAGGATGACATTATTAACATCAACTCCAGGACCATCAGTGGCTTTACTCTCAAGACAGTGATCAGAGGTTTTAAAGTCTGACTGTGTCCAAGGAGAAGATCTCTCAGGTGATGAAGGTGACACCTCATTTGTTGGACTAAAGCCAGCAGACCCACATCTGTTTGGTGAACCCTTATCATTTGGTGCAGTATTTCTGTCTTGTAGATTACAAGCTGAGCAAAGCTCTCCTGATGAACCTTCAGAATCATCCTTATCTAACTGGGTGGTAGTTACCGTAAAACCCTGAGACATCGGTGGTGTTGATGGGCTGTTCCCCAGACTGGCAGCTTCTGCTTCTGGCTGAGAGATGATCTTCACATGATCTTCAACCAAACTTTCACAAGTAAATGTCAGATCAGATAAAGATAAACTATGATCAGAAGAATTTTTTGAAACACTTGCTGACTTGTGTACTTTGTGATCTTGATTTGTATTAACCATACAGTGATTATGAAATGGAACTGCCACAGTAGGAGCTCTAGCAATAACTTTTTCTCCAATCAAGCTGTGGCCTGGATTACTATTAACAGTGGCAATACGTAACTTCTGGTTATCTAGCAAAGTTGATTTGTCCTGTTCAATTCCGTCAAAGCTTTCCATATGATTAGAGTGAGATTCTGAATCATCTAAAGGCAAACTTAAGATTACTGATACTTTTGGTGTATTGAGAATGTTGTTCTCAATTTCTGCATTATTCAAAATACCATCAGCTTTATGCGTGCCGAACAGTAAACTATCTTCCAGATGGCTAAGATGTTCCCTAGACTGACGAGTGGTCAAGCAGGAGCAACATCTACTACATGCAGCTTTAGAACATAACTCCTTGGCGTTGCTGGAAGGCAAATTCAAGTCCCATCTTCCTGTACTACTGCCTCCAGTTGTTTCTTCACCTATTCTATTCACAAGATGCTGTGCAGCAATATCTGTACCCCACTCTAGTGAGTCACCACTGAAGGGTGTGTCTGTGGTTTGACCACAATCCTTCAAAGACCAATTGGGAAATAAAGATGATGAAATGAAACCAGTCTGTGTGTCAACCTGCTTAAGGTGAATGTTTTTCTTAGACTTGCTGTAGTTAAATGTATTTAATATTTTAGTGTACTTCATGCTGTCAGTTCCATCTCCATCCTTATCACACATAGCTTGCTGATTTTCTTCTATATTTCTACCTCTCATCAGTTTGGCCAATTTTGATGCATGGCTTGCATTATGACAAGAGGGTCTCTTCTGTCCATTTGCTCTATCACTTTCACCAAGTGGTCTATCCTCTTTAGTAGATCTGAAGAGGACAGACGATCGTGGTTTAGCCTGGAGTGATATATCATTATCTATAGCTGTTACATTCTCTATAAAACAATGATTACTTGTTTCTTGAATCAGATTTGTACTATGAGGAATATTTTTCCTATTCTGCACATTAGTATGAGTATTTAAAATATGCTTTGTTGTAGTAAACACATCAGCTGTAGTCATTTCATCATTCTCCATTTCTGAATGGTTGATAGAAAACACAGCACTATTATTTGAAACTGTTGATTTCTTTGGAGTTTTGTATAAGTCTCCCAGATTGTTTACACATTTTTTAGTAGCAGATCGTAGCTGCTGTAAAGTACTGGTAATAATTTTGGAGGCTTTATTGGAAGATGAGGTTTGGTTCATATCTCGCAGGCTTTTTAAAGTTGATGGATATTGTACTGAATTTCCTAAAGTAATCTCACTTCTCTTTGACAGAGCCGGTTTTTTTATGATGACTTCTTCAGAGTCCTCAAGTAAGCTATGCTTGGCTGCTTGTAAACATGGTTTTGCAGTGAATTTTTTCTCCAAACTTATCTGGTGTAATAATGAATTGTGACTGCCAATGTGACCTTTAGATTTACTGGATGCATTCTTATGGCAAATATGTTTTGTTTTTGTTTCATATTCTTCTTGAGAAATTAGAGCTCTTTCAGAAATTGAATCTGTTTGAACTGGTTTCTGGTGACAGTAACCACTGTTGTCCGGATGAAAAGTACTAACACCTGATAAACACATCCCATTGTTTTGCTGATTTACATTCACTACTACAGTGTTCCCTGAAGAAGCAATATGCTGTAGCTCTAGAGGTAATGACAACCCCTGGTTTTCTATACGATTGTCTGTCACAGGCTTTGTCTGTTCCTTTGAGAGTGTCGCCTCCCCAGTGATCTGGCTTTTTGGCCTATGTACAGTCTTAGAGAACAAACCATTTTCCAAAAATGTGGATATATTTTTTCCGGACTTGTGTAAAGCTCCTACAGACACATTTTTTCTAGCATCTTTCTTTTCATTATTAAAGCCATTCTCAGAAGTTAAAGTATCCTGGCAGTTGCTATTATTTTCTTCCTCCTCAACTGCATCATCATCATCCTCATCAACATCACCACATGGTGAATTTGAAGATGCTGGTTCTGTAATGGATATGAGATTTTCTGTCCTCAAGAATCCATACAGCATGTCCTGGAGAAGATGAATCAATTTAGGCCAGTCGTGGAATTCAACCAGAGTTTTCGAAGGGTCGAAGGTGATATCATAAGAACTATATGGACATTCTACACTAATCACAAAAATGGCAAACCTTTCTAACTGTTTCTGAGGACTACCTGTGCTAGTTGCTCCCACATTCACATTTTTTTCAAGCATTTCATTGGTCAAACCTTTCCGGCGTAGAATCAAAGATCGGCTGAGGATTTTATTGATCTGCCGGTGAATACTTGACTTTAACACTAATCTCTTGTTGATAAAAACAAACTGCAAATCCATGCGGCTGTAGCTTTCTTTACTAACAAGCCCAGTTATTCTGAATTCATCTCGTTCTGCTGCTACTTCCATTAACCCCCGAGCTCTTGCTGGAGTGAAAATATATGAAAACGAAGTAGCCATTCCACTACATTTGTAAGTCTGCAGGATCACATGCCCCGCAGAGTCATCACGTAAACTGAAACTCACATGTGACCATATCAGCGCAATGCCTGCCAGACGATATCGGATCTTCTCCATTTCCAATACTGGATTGACACGTTTTCTTCGGACAGGCAGGTTGTAGAACAAGTCATGAGCCGTGACGGTTGTACCAACTGAAGGTCTAGGCAAAGTAGCCTGGACGACTCCCAGTGCTGCACCATTCTGGAAACACTTGGAATAGGTAATCACTGAAGACTTTGGACGCGAGACAATCTCTAGAAAGGAAGCAGCAGTTCTGAGACTTGCAACAGCCTCTCCTCTGTAACCAAAGTACTTCAGATTGTCCAGGTCTTCAACTGTGTGACATTTGCTTGTAGAATACCTAAAATTATTGAAAATATGTTAAATAACAGTTGTGTGTATAAGTCACAGTAAAATTACTGTCACAAATAGTTTTAGAGGTACTACAGTTCACTGGTTAGCGTGCTGGTCAGTGACCCAGTGGTCACAGGATTAAATCCCCTTTTAGACAAATTTTAAAAAACTTATCTGGGCTCCCATCGACTCAGCATAAAATATGTTCCAGGAAACTATCCTGGAAAAAAAAGGCAGGCATAATAATACTGACTACATTATCTGTGTACTGCTAACTGGTCTATACAAATATGGAGAAATTACCAGAAGGGGAACCCTTAAGGCCCTAGAAACAGTATATATCATAAACAGTTAGATATGTATTGATCAGCAGTCATAGAAAGAAGCAGAAAGATGGACACACTAGACAACATTTACCCTGCCAAGAATCGAACTTGTCAACTCTAAATTATGACAACACCTTCCTACAGGGACAAGGTACTAAGATGCAGTACCCTAAAAAAGATGTCTTTATTCAATTCGGAAAATTGTAACCTTTTCACTTACACACACAAACACACACAAAAAGTATTATACTGACTACTGTGTGCCATTAAATTTGATAAAATTTGTTTTAATTAACTGCAGCGAGATATTACTTAAAATAAACACAGCAAATTTACTTACACAAGAACATTATAAAAAGCTGCAACTTGCTTAATTCCAAAACCATTTTTTTTTAATGCTACAAGAAACAATGTTTGCTATATCCATCTACCATAAGACAAAGAAAATGATGTACTGGAAAATGGATAGAAGGCAAATCAAAGAATTTTTTTTTTAAACATGCATGCACACATTTACTATTTCAGAAATAAATGAATAAAGCATTAAACAGACAAAAGAAAGCACTAGACAGACAAACTATGCAATAGAAGGAGAATGAACCAGCCTAGGAATTAAAATACTTGATAAAGGAAAGTAATGGCAAACTACTTTCCTGAAAATAGCATAAATCATAACTTGACAAGTGTTGAGTTGATTGAAGAACCAACAGCACTCAGGGCATTCCCATTATCCTCCATCATCATCTTCAGTGCAAGCGCAGAGTTCCAATAATAATGGTGCCAGTACCAGTCTGATTATATGTCCACCTTGCCTTTCCTCTGAGAGTCGAGTAGCGGCAAGATCCCCTCGTCACTTCTCGCTGCATCACTCTCACCAGACTGTGATGATCAACTTGCTTTTCCGAATTGTACACATACTCCAATAAGGCCTTAACTATGTCTGCCTTATCATGCACCAATATTCCACCAGGTTGTACAGAGCCAGCTTGATGTCTGCCTGTTCAGTTGCCAACACCCCAGCATGCCCCAGAGAAAAGATCCAGACAATGCTCTCAAATTCAATTTGACAAATAAGCCACACACAAAAACACCTGGCAACTGGTGTGCAGTTTTTAAGAAAGAAAAGAAAGTCATGAAGTTATAGGAAAACAAATAAGGTGATCCACTTCAAGACAGGTTACAAGTGTGAACTAATTTAAAACAATAGGTACTGACAGTCAATAGAGAAGGAGCAGACTCGAGAAGGCCACATTTTAGAAAATGAAGAATATTTTATGCAATCTTTCTTTATCAATTGAGACAAGAAAGAGAATTCTTAAAAGCTATATAAATCTTATCTTGATATACAGAAGTGAATCAGGGACAGTTGGTAGACTACTGAAAAATTATTTGGAAGCTGTGGAGATGTGGTTTTATAGATGAATGATGAGAATTCCGTGCAGAGTTAAAAAGAGTAATGAGGATGTCTTGAAAGAAACTGACTCACAAAGAGAAGTGGTTGCCCACATCAGAAAGAGACAATCTGTATTCTTTGGTTATGTGATGAGAAGGAGAAAACTGGAGTACATCATGACAGTAGGAAAGCTGAGAGGGGAGGAGAGGCAAAGGGAGACTAAGAAAAAAGATGCTGGACAGTCTGACATCATGCTATGAAAGATCAACTGTTTCAGAGTTGACTGAAAGTACATGAGACAGATGATTGGCGAGACAGGACTAACAACGCCACACTGCATGGACTTTGAGAAGAAGAAGACTCAAGAACTTCATAACAGTGATTCTGGTAAACATGTGGAATAGCAAACAATAACCTCCAACGTTTATCAGTATGGTACATGATGACGAAGCATTTTCTGAAAGTTCCTCTTTATTTGCCATTTAAAATTTTGCTAAACTGATAAATAATGGGATACCTTCCCAAGAAAGGTTGACTGTAATGAAACATAAAACACTGAGCTACCTTTCTCCAATCAGCTGAAACTGATCAAAACTGATTCCTTTTCCATTGTCAACAACTTGAATCCTAAAGCAAGTCAAATCCACTCGCACAGCAACACTGCTGGCTCCTGCATCAATGGAATTTAGCACCAGTTCCTCAACAGCTTGAGCAAAGCTGCTGAGAGCCACTCCAGTTCTAACACAGGCTCTGACATCAGCTGGTAGGGGTTGGATTGTGTTCATCTTTCATCTATGAACGGTGTTTCACTTCATAGGTACCTGCAATGTATATTGCTGGTGTTATGTCACTGCAGAATATGGCAGGCAAAGGCTGTGTTTTATCATGTAAATCTTTGTGATTAGAGGTTAGAAAAAGAATTCTTGCATTTTAAATAGAGCCAGTTTCCCATGTAGGTGTCAGAACCTTCTTTTGAAAAAAAGGGGTTGGGGATTAGGGGGGGGGGGGGGGGGGGGGGGGAGATTAAATAAAAAGAACTTATCATGACTGTCAGAAAGAGAAAACTATCACTTTATTTGGCTAAATTATAAGAAGACTGCAATGACAGAGAGAGAGAGAGAGAGAGAGAGAGAGAGAGAGAGAGAGAGAGAGAGAGAGAGAGAGAGGGGAGGGAGAGAGAGAGAGAGAGAGAGAGAGGGAGGGAGAGACAGAAAGTCACAAAGAGAAAGAGAGTGAGAGAGAGGATCAGAGAGTGAAAGGGTGAGAGAAAGGGGGAAAGACAATGAGATATGATGACAGCTATATGATAATCAAAAATCACAATGCTGCAGCTAAAAATATAACATATAACACAATTTGTGACTAAATAATTACCAACATTAGGGGCTGGGGAGCCTAAAATTATTTGGTGGGGGCAGGGAGCATGTTTTAGGTTCCCAATATAAGAAACACTGATGAGACCAATTGTCCTATATGTCTCTTAAATCTGGATTACAACTTAAAGACAAAGCCTTATTACAAAATTGTCCCATGTGGTTTTTGGGCATTGCCATTAGTCTAACTGTCTAACTGTTCTAGAGCTGGTACCTCCCTAACACAGGCTGAAGTACTGTCTGCATTCAAATAAGCCCGATCTGTAAAAGTAAAAGGGATGTGCATGCAAAACTCCAGTTCTGGAAAAACACAGGAGTCCAGAAGTGGATGATGGACAGCCATAACTTTTTTACAGCTGGCGAGAGAACAGAGTCTTTTTATGGACGAGTCTTTCTTTGGTTATCAGTCGAAGAAACAATTAGGGGAGGAGACAGAGGAAGAGAAGGAAATAAAGAGAGAGATGCAACAACGACAAGAAAATTCACAATTTACTAAACCCTTTGGAAACGACACGGCCGATTTATCGGCCTGACACAAAATAGCTAAAAAGATGAATAGGCCAATCGGTCGACCCTATATAATACAAGCCTTAAGATTGGCTGGCAGGCTTTCATACCAGCCAATCAGATTGCTTCTCGCATTTCTTGCCCTTGTGGACTCTTCAATCATGGCTTTCAAGATAGTTTGATTTGTTCTGTACTTTTAATTGATTTTTGCTGTTGTTGTTGTTGGTTACTTGAGCGCAACATGGCAAAAAGACTGTTGTGTCAGAGCTACTGAAATATAACAGGAGGCAGGAAAAGGAGTAGAATCAAGTGCCAGAAGTGTCTGAAGGTCTCTATGAGCCTTCCCAAAACACAAGTATTCAGACTTATTTTGGTTTCATCGTAAAAAACTCAACCAAATTCTTTAGCTTAGTCATGTTTGTTCACAATTGAAAAAAAAAATGCTTGAATAAATTATGTTATGCAAATCAGAATAGTTAATCTGAATAAATGTTGAGACTTCAGTTTGATTCATGAATTTCCTACACGAATATATTATTATTATATATATAATTTTGTATTTTATGTTGTTAATTAAAAAGCTTTAGTTTTATTTTTTATAATTGTGTGTAAATTAAGAGTGATATTATCCCCTCCTGAAAGCTCCGTCTTTTTGGTACTGAAACTCCCAAAAAAGCTCTGTCTCCAAAGGGTTAAATCAGCTCTTATTACTAATTACTCACTAAACTAATGAATGAATGGAAGCGGGTGATCCACAGCGGCAATCAGGCAATGGCTAAGAACTAAGAAGAGAAGAATACTACACTGTACTAGTTATAAGTAATTATTAGTGTTACCAATTTTCCTTTCGCTGTCCGATGCACACATTCTGTAAATAGCAAATAACTACTCATTCTTACATTCCCATTGCTTATTCAGAGAGCGGTGTAATCAAAATAGTCATACAGTTGAGCCTAAACTTAGTAACTGATTCTTTCATGGCTGAACAAGTGTGCATGTAAACAAAAACACAATCTCTTATCTTATCCAGTCCAACATTACTATGCTTTTCAAAATATAAATTCGGATTCAAGGCAATGAAATAATTATTAAGTTGATTGTTAGTTAGCTGGGTTATCATCGTTGCTCTCCAGACATGTCCATAGGTGCTCATATCCTCCGCTCAGTATGAACCCCAACGCCCGATAGCTAATAGTACCAGTTCTTTGTTGATTAACATGTCTTCTGGTGTGCGTCTCGTTTTTTGCTATGCCGATCTTAATTGATGTGGATTCACTGTCCCCAGTCTTCTATCCTTCCCCTTTCTCCGAGGGCATTAATAATATCAGCATGATCCATCGGTAGTGATAGCGGATCCAGCCAGTCTATCAGCTCTTTCATTTCCAACGACGCATGCTATGCCCGGAACAAAAATAAAGGTGACTCTACGCACAGTGTACTTCTGTAATGATTCAAGCCATTGTCTTCTCATCGAACCTGCCTGAACCCTCCGGATCATACTCATTGAATCACTGAGCATACATACTTGATTGTTATGAGGGGGAATGAGTTCGAAAACTTGGTAACAATTGGCAAGAATAATATAATGAATGCAAGATTAATACTAAGACAGAAAGAGGAAGACAAAGAGATAAATACCTGGATGGCCTGGTCAAATGGATGGGGCAAGACAAAAACATTGAACTGATCCTTAATTCTGGTGATCGTGAGAGATGGCGAAGCATGACAGCCTACGCTTACAGGCACGGCATATGATGATTATGATGATGGTGTAGAGACATTCCTGTTAGCTGTCCATCCACATCTTCAGCAGCCAGCGAAGTTTCAATTCCCATGATGCCAGTAGCCGTCTGATTATATGTCTGTCATGCCGTTCCTCTGAACGTAGATGCCTTGGTCACTCCTAGCTATACCATTCTCTTTAGACCATAATGATTTATTTGTACCTCTGCATCGTTCACTTGCTTCATAAGGTCCCTGATCACATCTAGCTTACCATATATAAATTCACTATCCATTGGGGCATTCCCAGCCAATTTGTTTTTTTTCCCAACACTCTTGTAATACTCTGGGGATTTGGGGGGGGGGGGGGATATAAAAAAAACGCTAACAGTAGCATAACTGTCTCTACTTTTCTCAACATGTTTGGTGAGTCGTTACAATTACGAGGTGTGTGATTCTCAAGCCAGCGGAAGGCTGCAGTGACTGCCTCCGTTCCCATTCTCAAAATTGACGTTGTGATATCATGTGCCAGGTTTTGTCGCACTAAGCGACGTTCATTCACCTTTGTTATGAACCCCCATGCACATTTTTCTGCCTCTCAGCATAGAGCGATCTGTATAGATTATCACATCACCTGGGCGGAAATTGTAACGAATAGTGATTAGTGATTAGAGATGATTATCATCACAGCACTCATGATAGATCCATAGGTGGTCCGATCTCCTCCTCGAAAGCTCCATAAGTGAAAAACGACTGATGACACCTGTTCTGTGTTGGTTAATGACACGTCTTGTCCCCTTAGTCCATCCATCCTGTAGCAGGCCCTTTGCAGAACGTCGCTCTCATCACGGTCTGCCTGAAAGAAACTCGATCTCTCGCCAGTTCTCCTGCCTCATGTACTTTCATACTCAAGGGATTACTTATATCCTGTGCCCATCTTTGTGTCGGTTGGCCCCTGCCCCTCCTTCCTGATACCATGCCTTCTGCTATAATTTTTTCTAATCCGTCGTGGCGCTTGAAATGACCAAAATATTTCAGCTTCCGAGACAGGATGCTGTTTATTAGCCAATCTTCCTTGATGTTCAGATCTTTCAAGATGTCAGTATTTCTCCTCTTCTTTGTCCAAGATATTCTGAGAATCTTTCTATAGCATTTCAGCTCAAAAGCCCCTATTCTCTTTCTTAAGGACTGAGAGATAGTCCACGACTCACATCCGAATGTAGCCACAGGAAAGATGCATGCTCTCAAAATTTGAATTTTAATCTCCTTGCTGATGCCTAACCGTCGACTTTTAAGGCTGTTCAATCTTTGCATTGCTATGGCCATCCTCCTTTTAATTTCTGCCAAACAGTCTCCATTGCTGTTTATTATAGAGCCTAGATATTCGAAGTTTGTGACATTTTCAATTTCTTCATCATTTATTGTTATTTTTGGGTGACAGCAAGTTTTATCTGTGGACATTATTTTCGTTTTCTTTAAATTCAAGAACAGACTTTGATCTTCACTGTGCTTTTGGACAGATACTATTAAATGTTCTATTCCCTTTACACTGTTCGAAGGGAGGACTGTCATCTGCGTAGCGATGTTCCAGAATAGGATTGCAACCAATTTTGAGCGGATCATTACTGTCACAAGTCTGGTCATTTTTGACATTTCTAATTATATTTTCTGCGTAGTCCTATATATTAAATAGGTATGGTAAGAGAAAGCACCCCTGCCACACCCCTTTTGCACCGCGAACCAATCCAATGTTTCACCAGCTGCTCTGATGGCTGCTTGTTGTTCATGAAAAAGATTTTAAATGAAATGCACTAAATGCGTTGGAAACCCCATACTTCTCATAATAGTCAACGGTTTGTGGTGTTGGACACAATCAGATGCCTTGCTATAATCGATAAAACAAGCATGAAGATCTACATTGTATTCTCTGCATTTTTCAAAAATTATTCTCATATTACAGATGTGATCCCTAGTTTCTCTACCCTGTCTGAAACCCGCTTGTGCTCCATGCAGCTCATATTGTAATTTCCTTTCAATCCTCTTCATGATATTCGTAACAGGATTTTGCTAGCATGACTTATTAATGCGATGGTACGGTAGTTGGAGCATAGTTTCATATTTTCTTTCTTTGGAAGTGGGATATAGATTGTTCTTTTCCACGCTTTAGGCCAAATGCCACTGTTCCAGATATTCGAGCACAGTGCACGTTTTTTTTTTTTTTTTGACGCTGGCCTCTCCTCCTGCTTTAATTAGTTCTGTTGGTATTTCATCGCAACCTGGTGGCTTTCCTTTCTTCAGGCTGTGTATTGCTGATCGTATCGCATCCAGTAAAGGCTCTGGTTCTTTTTCATAACTTTCACAAGTTGTTTTTGAATTACTTGTCACATCCTCATACATTTCTCTACAGTATTCCTTCCATCTTTCTAATATGTCTTTGGTTTCCGTTAATGTGTTACTGTTTTTATCACTTATTAAATGAAAAGAAGGCCTGAATTCGCCTTTCAATGTTTTAATTTCTTTAAAGATGTCTCTGTCTCTTCCTTGCATCTGGAGTTGTTCAATTCTATCACAGGTATTTATAATAAACTGTTTTCTATCTCCTCTGATAGCTCTTCTGATTTCTTTCGTGTAGTTTCTATATGCATGGCTTTTTGTTTCTGTCCCTACTACTGGGTGCAGTTAAGGGTCAGCGACTGATAAGAGGGAGGTCATTGATGGCTCAGGCAGAAGACACAATCAGACAGGTTTGCATCCTTGAGAACATTGGGCGAGAAGAGGAGTGGGTCAGAGTGCCACCTGAACAGTCAGACTTGTGTAGAGTCATAATCACGCTGAGCTGGGAATACAGAAACTGGCCAGCAGGTGCCACAGAGGTGGAAATTCAGCAATTAATTCAAGATAATACTCGCTAAGAGGATTTGATCATTTACACAGACGGTTCAGTGTCAAGAGGCAAAACAAGTTCTTGGGGCTTCTTAACAAAAGTTAATGGTCGACTTTTGGTGCAGGAGAGACTAGCATATGATACCACAACATCCAGCTTAAGAATTGAGGTTGAGGAGGTCACTGCAGCTTTCCGCTGGCTAGAGAACACGACACACACATCGTGATTGTAACTGATTTCAGAAAGCATGGTGAGGAAGATCAGAACAGGTATGCTTCGTGCAGAGTGGCATGCTTCGCTGCGGAGGACACGGGTGAGAGTATTGTCTAGATTTTTTCACCTGGGCACGCCAGTGTGTTGGGAAATGAACAGGTGGACAGACTGGCTGGCTCTGCACAACCTGATGGAATACTGATACACGATAAGGCAGATGTAGTTAGTGCCTTGTGGAAGAGCGTGTACAGTTCGGAGGAGCAGATGGATCACCACAGTCTGGTGAGATTGATGCAGTGGGGAGTGACGAGAGGTTCTGGTAGATGCTCGAGGCTCAGAGGAAAGGCAAGACGGACGCTTAATCAGAATGCTACTGGCACCATTAGTATCTGAACTCTTCGCTGGCTGCTGAAGGTGGGGATGGAGCGCTTATGGGAATGCCCCGAGTGCTGTGATGTCGGTTCTTGAATCAGATCAATCAATCAATCAATCAGTCCCTAATTGCTTTAAATTTATCCTTTCTTCTATTAGCTTGACAGCATTTTCTGTAATGTAAATCTGTTTCTTGTGTCGTTTTTTAGGAATCATTCTGAGCTGTTGTGATGATGATGTTTCTTGCTTCATCGGGTGTCATATCCTCCTGCACTGCCATGAGTGCCTCAAATTTGTTTTCAACCTCGATGCTGTAATAACTTGGCAAATTACTCAAATCAAAACATATTGGCTTAGCCCCTTTCAACACTTTTTCAGTTTTATTTTAGTGAAATGTTCATTTCTTGCAGCTCCAGGCTGCACCCCCATGTCCATCAGTCTAGACAGGGATATGGAGCCATGTCCTGTGGCGTGCTCCTCGGTACCTTAAGTGCAGCGCATGGCATTAATAACATCACTTCTGTCCAGTACTGGTCCAGCCATAGCAACTGCATTGTTAGCAAGATAGTCTTCACGCTTGTTCCCTTGAACACCCGCATGACCTGGCACAAAGATGACTGTTAGGGCAGATATTCGTGAAGTGGTTAGTGTTTAAATCCATTCTTGCCTGATAAATCCAGCTTGTTTTTTAAAGTATATTCATCGAGTCACTAAGAATGCATACGTGTGTGAACCAAACTATGCTAAAGCCCTTGTTACAGCCATTGTTTCCATTGTAAGGCTACTAGTTGTAACAGCAAAAGTGCCATTAATCTCCTTGGTCGTTTTCCCCATTGAGCTTACTGTGAAGGTCCGTGCACTTCGCTTGCCCCTTATTACTGACCCATCTGTGTAAACTACAGCATCACCTTCATCTGTGTTTTCGTCAATCAGTGTCAACAATGCCAGGAATCTGCTCTCTAAAGCTTCCATCAATTGTGATATTGACTGTAATATTAATGTTTGGAGAGGGAGGCATAATTATCCATTCATTTCCAAAATTAATGTCAGTAAAGCGGCAAACATGTTCGATGGCATCCTCAGCCCGACTCATCATTTACCAGCCCCGTTTGAGCCTAATCTTGTTTTGCTTGAATAATTCCTCATAATATAATAGTGATGATGTCATGAATCATTTGTTGAACGTCTGATTCTGCAGCACCAGCTGGCCAATCCGTACACTAGTGGCCTAAAGTGAGAACTACACACAAGTCTGATTCCTGCTCGGACACTTTGACCTACTCCTCTCCTCGCCCAGATTTATCAAGCCTGCGCACAGTCTGATTATGTCTTTAATCCACAATCTGCGATTTGCAACTCCATGCCATGACAAAAGACTGACAAGAATCTTCTCACGCTGTCTTCATCTGTTTCTCTTTCTACAGATCTTTCCAGTGGTCACAACATGTTCCATTTCCCCCTCTTCTCATAACATGACCCAAAATGATTACTGTCTCTTTCTGATGTTTGTTATAAGCTGTCTTCCAGCATTCGCCTTTTTCAAAACATCTGGGTTGCTCTTTTTAGCTGTCCAACGAATTCTAAGGATTCTTCTGTAAAACCAGTCTCCGCGGCCTCATATTTTTGTTCGGCTTGCTTATTAATTGTCCAGGCTTCACAGCCATATGTTGAAACTGGCTCTATCTAGCATGCCATAAATCTTTTCCCAACCTCCAATGACATGGATTTATTGCACAAAATGTTCTTTATTTTGTAAAATGCAGTTTTTGCGTCCTATTCAATTCTTTATCTCCATGACACACCTTCCATCGAATATTATCCATGTGCCTAGATAATTAAATATCTGTACATATCCTAAAATAACGCCTTTGACTTTAATTATACATTCAGGCACTATTTTTTTATTTTTGTTTTTGAAATCACCATTACTTCTGTCTTTATATTATTCATTTTATCACTTTCTAGTCCAAGTCCAAGTCCTTTTGGAAAAAAAAAAAAAAAGCTCGACCACGTTCTGACTGCTGCTAGTTAGCCGAGGCTGCTAGCAGTCTCCGCCTATATTTGTGGTCTGGGTTATTTGCGTCACTTTCGTGACTGAATTTTAGTATTTGTGCCATTTCTGGGCTTGATGCTTCCATCCGAATCAAACCGCTCGTCCTGTTGTCACTGGTGCATGTCTTCCTTCTTCTTCTTGGTGTTTCCTGTTTGTTTTGTCTCCCTTTGATCTGGCTAGGCGTATCTCGTAGGAGAGCGAGCTTCCATACACAACATCCTTTGAACCACCATTTATTGTTTTAAAATTTTGAGTATTTTATTTTGCCAGAAAGTACTGAAAACAGTTTTTGAATTTGAATAGTTCCGAAATGTGAAAAATTTTTCGCGTGTGACCATAGTGGTCTTATAGTTGTCTTCCTGTAATATGAACGGGTTAGTCATGTAATGGATATGTGTGTGTGAGAGTTTATGTGGGGCCTATACCGGGTCCAGTCGTCATTTGTTATGTGATCGGGTTGCGTTGACAGCTAAGCTCCGGTGTACGTAAATACCATATAACTGGAGCATCCAGCTCACTCTTTGAGATCCAAGTGTTCGGCGATGAGAATTGCTGTGGCATGTTGGGTAACGAATTCAGGTGCTCTCTGTGGGAATAGGTTGGAGGGTTAAACTCATAGTGCATCCGAAAGAGTTAGGGAAGGGTGAGGAGAAAGGGTGCGGGAGGCCATTCAGTCATTTCTCGTCGTTGCCGTCTTGCTGGATTCTAGCTCGGCCTTTTGCCGGGACTATGTGTTTCACGTTACCAACCTTTGCTATCATCCCAGTGATGGGGTGGTATTTGTGGTTATGCGTTCTAGTCCTGTCATTATCGAGTCACTTGTTTTCCCTGTCTGTTGTCAGTCATATCTTGTTGTGAGTCCTATCGGTCATGTGCATGTTGTATGCATGCTGTGGAATGGGATGGTTTTGTGTATGAATCCCCGGAGTATATGGACGCACACAACTAGGTGTATATGTACTCGAGTACTCATACACGCAGACAACATTGGCATTACGTACACACGCAAACTCTTTCAAATGCGTCTACCAATGCCTGTACTTACATTCATAAAAAAACGAGCACATCCACACGTAGTGACATTCACTCTTCCATGTCTTGTGCGTTTTTGTGTCGCTATGTCTGTAATATCGTCTGGTCGTGTCACTTTTTAAGTTATGTCCCGTTACTGGTATGTGACCTGTCCGGTACTGTCTTATCAAGATCTGGCGGCATCTATCAATTCCTGTAGTTATTTCTGATTGGTCGCTATCAAGACGATGTCATCAGCATAACATAAGTTGTTTATGTTATAACCACCAACCGCAATTCCACGCATATCCATGATAAATCGCATTATATATTCACTGTATAGTGAAAAAAAATTAGGTGATAGTACGCATCCTTACTTACTTACTTAGTCGCTCCTCTTCTACCTTGGGGTGTAGAGGTTTGCCAGAGAGATCGCCAGACGTCTCTATCCGCAGTTTTCTTTCTGACTTTGTTCCATTCCAGTCCTCTGTCAGTTAGGGACTGTCGGATGTTGTCTTCCCAGCGCACCCTGGGTCGTCCCGGAGGTCTGGTTCCCTGGTTCTTAGCCTCCCATGCTTGCCATGGTGGCCGATTTTCTCCCATTCTGCATACATGTCCAAACCATCGTAACTGTGACTGATCTACTCGGGTTAGTAAGGGCTGGGTATCAAGATCTTGACGTATTGTCTGATTGCGGACTTTGTCCCTTCTTGTCACTTGGACCACCTTTCTCAGGTATCTCATTTCCGAGGTCTGCAGCTGGCTTCTGTGAGCTGTTGTCATTGCCCATGACTCACACCCACGGGTCAGGACTGGTACATAGGTAGAGCGGTAAACAGCCATTTTCGTCCTCTTGCCAATTTCTCTTTTGCTAAGAAACCCTCGGTTTATGGCCTGGAAGAGTCTCCCAGCAGCTGCTTTTCGTGTAGCCAGCTCAGTCTTATTGCCTACGTTTTGGTCAAGTACAACTCCAAGGTATTTGAACTGGTTAACCTGCTCCAATGCATACTGTCCCATCATGATCTGGTGTTTCTTCTCCTCTCTTGAGATCACCATGGTTTTAGTTTTGGAGATACTGATGGTCATACCTTTCTTTTCAAGCTCTTCCTTCCAGACAAGTAAGTTGGACTGAAGGTGTGCCTCTGATTTAGCTATCAGGGCCACATCGTCTGCAAAAGCCAGCTCTGATATACAGATTGGTCTCATCTTCCAGTACCCTACAGAGTACTTCTTTGTCTTCTCCTTACAGGTCTTGATGACATCATTCATCATAAGAATGAAAAGGTAAGGTGAGAGAATATCACCTTGTCTAACACCGCTGGCGGTCTTGAATTCTTCTGACTTTTGGTCTGCTGTTCTTACATAATTTCTGCACCTTTTGTAGAAACTGTATTGCACTGATCAGGGGTGCTGGGATGTTTTTCCCTGCCAAGCAGTCCCAGAGCTTGTTCCAGGGTACCTTGTCAAATGCCTTTTCCAGATCCAAAAAACATAAGTGCATCTCACTCTTATATTCCAGGGCTTTTTCACTCATCTGTCTCAGTGTGAAGATAAGGTCTTGAGTACTTCGGTTTGCTCTGAAGCCGCATTGGGCCTCGTCCAGCTGTGGCTCTACCAGACTTCTAAGTCTCTGCTCAAGTATTCTAGAGTAACTTTTACCTGGAACGCTGAGGAGGGATATGCCTCTGTGGTTTTCACATTGTCTGTTATCACCTTTTTTAAATATAGGTATAATGATGGCAATCTCCCAATCTTTTGGTATAGTTTTGCTACACCAGGCTGCCTGGAGAACCTTCAGTAGAAGGCGCTTACCTTCGGCTCCCATATATTTGACCATCTCTGGTGTTATACCATCATGACCTGCTGCTTTTCCCAGCTTAATCTTCTCAATAGCTGCCTTCAATTCTTCCATCCTGATGTTATCTTCTCCATGATTGAATTCCTTCTCAGCAGTGAGATCCATTATTTCTGGGTCATGACTTCCCTCAACGCCGAGGAGCTCTGAGAAGTATTCTTTCCATCTGCCCATGATATCATTTGTAGAAGTAAGCAGAGCCCCTTCCTTGTCTTTTATGAATTTAAGTGGGCACTCTTTCACCTTCCTCATGTTCTTAAGGGTCTTGTAGAACAGTTTTTGATTTTCTCTTGCATTCTTTTCCAACTTGTCTCCAAACTATTCCCATGATTTTGTTTTGCTTTAAGCACAATATTTTTGGTCTCTGTTCTGAGTGCCACACATTGTTTATATTTTTCTATTTCTTCAGCTGTGTTCCTTGCTGCCAGGTATTGCTTCCATGCCCTTTTCTTTTCTCCTATTTTCAATTTGACTTCTTCCGTCCACCAAGGTGTCCTATGTCCCCGCCTTCCACTCGGGACTTCACCACATACTTCTACTGCAGCTGCTGTGAGGATATTTTTGAATCTGCACCAGAGGGTTTCAGTGTCCTCTGATGATTCTTCTTCAGTTCCTATTGCTTTCACTATTAGCTCCTGGTATCTAGCCTTAATATCTGGCTCTCTTAGCTTGTATGCTTTAATCATCCTTTCTTGGTTGCTTGGTTTCTTGCACGGTTGTCGGTGTTGCCTTGTTGGAGCAGTTCTTTCAGTTGTTCTCTTTATTGTGACCAGATAGTGGTCACTTCCAATCTCTGGTCCTCTCATGACTCTGGCATCTCTCACAAACTTGACTGAATTTTTCCTAACTATGGCGTAGTCAATGATGGATTTTTCATTTTTTGAAGGTTCACATCTTCTGTATGCATGTATACGCTTGTGGGTGAATTTTGTGTTTGTAATGACAAGGTTCTGTTCCCTGCAGAATCTGAGAAGTCGCTTGCCATTATCATTCAAAACATCTTCACCATATCTCCCGATCACTCTACCCCATCTAGAGTGATCATTTCCTACTCTGGCATTTAGATCTCCTAGGAGGATAATTTCCTCGTGACAGTCATCTATGGTCCTTTGGAGCAGTTCAAAGAATTCTTCTTTAACATCTACTCGCTCATCTTCATTTGGCCCGTACACAATGACAAAATTGACAATTTTATCTTCTTCTTTCAGATCTAACACCATTATTCGCTCTGAGATGAATTTCCATCCCTTGATGTTACTAACTTGATTCCTGGCCACAATACAGCCAACACCTCCCTTGGCTCTCTCCGTCATAGGGACACCACTGTAGAGCAGCATACTTCCATCATGATCTGTGATTCCTTGCCCCTTTTTCTTGGTTTCAGTCAGAGCCAAGACTCCTAATTTTGCTTTCCTCATCTCCCCTACTAACTCGTTTTCCTTTCCCTTAATGCCTCTTATATTCCATGTTCCATAAATCGTAGTCCGTAAGCCATGTCAGTTCGTCGCCGTTAAGATCCGTCCGGTTTTCTCTCTGTAGTTACTTGTAATCGTGGTTTAAGGCAAACAG
Source organism: Candidula unifasciata (assembly GCA_905116865.2). Classification (NCBI taxonomy): domain Eukaryota; kingdom Metazoa; phylum Mollusca; class Gastropoda; order Stylommatophora; family Geomitridae; genus Candidula; species Candidula unifasciata. The sequence continues at coordinate 301,922 of CAJHNH020007667.1, forward strand.
GTGATTGGCCTGTTGTGCCTTTGCATGGTGGAGGGGCTGCCTCCTTGCGGCCTCCATGCAGGCCGTCTGGCTGATTCACGGTTACCCACTACTTCCGGAGGCGCATGAAGCACTCAGGTTCAGCCAGACCCTCCTCCTTTTACAGCCGGGTTTGGGACCGGTCTTAGCGGAGTTGTACGCATCCTTCCAAGTATATATATCCATAATTATAAAGTATATTATTATATTTCATGTGGTAGAAGCCTGTCCTACTACTTGGCGCGTCCACCAGGTGGCGGATGGTGGAAAGGCTTCTAGAAATAGAGGTTAGCCCCGAATATAGAATAAGTGGTGGTGCACCAAAAAAAGGTGATGCTCATTGAGAGTAGGCGAGTTAGTTGGTGGGACAGCTTACTCTATAAAATACCTCAAAACTCTACGACATTGCCATCGGCGGGTAAGAGGCGCCAAACCTCTCCTCACTGCTGCCTTGCAGGGTAAATCTCTTTAGACAAAGGCTATTGGAGTCAAACCATATACAAACCGGCGGAAGGTAAGGGGAACCCACCGCTGTATTATCCCTAGTCAATCATGCCTCAAAATATTACGAATTCAGATAACGACGTGAATGGGGATTTCGGTGATAACGAGAGAAGGTTTTTGACAGTCTTGTTGCATGGCATGGAGGTGTGTCGGCACACGAACTGATACATGCTGCATGAGATCGTGGATTGTGGAGATGCATGATCGCCCACACCAGTCGGCAAGGCACCTGATTATTATTATTATATTTATTTGCCATTAACTCTTTTCGGTAGCAGAGAATAGCTATGAATCGGAGGACTGTGCTTCAGAGGTCCCGGGTAGTTACCGTCCTTAAGATATTTTCTCCAGGTCATGCCGTGTGTTGGGGCACCGCCTTCTCTAAATAGAGTCGGCCGTGGTTAGTGAAACGATCAAGCAGATAGATTGGTCGGCTCTGCACCCCCCGCCCCCTTGCGGTGTAAGTCTCTTTAGATAAAGGCTATTGGAGTTAAACCATATACAAACAGGCGGAAGGCAAGGGGAAACCACCGCTGTATTTTCCCTAGTCAATCATGCCTCAAAATATTACGAATTCAGATAACGACGTGAATGGGGATTCCAGTGGAATCACCTCGTCCGGTAGGGAGCATCATGTTCTACGGGTGATACCCGACCGTCATCCAGCTACTGTAGAAAAAGTAAATGGTCGAAACATCCTAAACTTTGGTACATGGAATGTCAGAACACTCGTACAAAACGGAAAGCTGGATAACATCAAGATGGAAATGAAAAGAATGAACATCAACATATTAGGAATTAGTTAAATGCGATGGCCAGGAGCAGGGGAAAAGTATTCAGATCAGCACATAATTATTTACTCAGGTGGGAAGGAATATAGCAATGGAGATGGTATTATTTTGGATCCAAAGAACTCAAAAACTGTGAAAGGATTTTGGACAATATCAGATAGAGTACTATAAGTAAATCTTCGCGGCAGACCGTTCGACATCAACTTAGTACTGATTTATGCCCAACAGCAAATAGTTCAGAGGAAGATATTGACGCATTTTATGACGAGTTGGACATGGCTGTTGATCAATGCAAAAACTGTGAAATAACAATGGTACTTGGATATTTCAACGCGAAAATAAGAAGTTAAAAAGTGTACGGAATAACGGGTGGCTATGGCCTAGGAGAAAAGAATGTGAGAGGTGACAAATTATTAGCATGGGCTGAGTCGCACAGCATGATAATAGGTAACGCCTGGTTTAAACACCATCCTCGAAGATTGTGGACTTGGAAAAGTCCTGGCGATAATGACTGCAATCAGATTGATTATATTTTGATTTCAAGAAGATTCCGGAGCTGCTTAGTTGGAGCAAAAACTAGACCAGGAGCAGACTGCTTTAGTGACCATGTTCCAGTTGTAGGAAAAATTAGAATAAAACAAAAGAACATTAGAAAAACACCACAGAACATCAAGTTACATTTTATAATTCTTAGAACGGATAACGAAATTAAGGAACAGTACAACGTTACTGTACAAAACCGGTATAATGCAATGGAAATTATACAGACTTTTGACGAACAGTGGGATATGTTGTGTGAGTCAATTCAGCAGACATCAAAAGAGACAATCCCACCAACCCATAGAGTTGCAAAAAAAGAAATGGATGTCAACTGATATTCTGCAGTTGATGGATGAAAGAATGAAGAAAATGAATGATAAAGAGGAATACTCTAGAATACAAAAATAAATAGTGAACAAATGCAAAGTGGCTAAAGAAGCCTGACTGAATCAAATGTGTACAGAGATTAGGGGAAATCACAGGAAAGACTCACATTCCATGTACCAACAGATAAATATGTTAACAGGAAAGATGACACGTAACAGCACTGGATGTTTAAAATCAAAAGATGGTGACTTATTAATGGGACATAGTAATATAATTAGCAGATAGACAGAGTATATAGGGGAATTGTATGATGATAATAGACCAGATGTAGATCTCACTGGAAGAAATCAAAGCACTTGGAGATTTTGGAATTCTTCTTCTTCTTCTTCGCGTTCACCAGCTGTAAACTCTGGCGAAAGGTTCTGGTTGCTCGTCCACTACTGAACTGCAGTCCTGCTCCAGAAGCTGAGTGTTGCGTGTGCATTAGTTTTACAGATCTCATTCTCTTGAATACAGACTGTTGGTTCCTTGCCTCTCCGGCAGATGCACTCCGACTTCAAAGGAAGCTCCCCAATTAGTCGACTCTTAGTGCTTTTTGGGGACAGTGGGTCTTGTATTCCCCACGACATGGATTTGGGGACTAAACAGATTTTTATAATAGTGGGTATATTCAAATGACCATTTTCTATTTATAGCTCTGCCAAAGAAACCCACAATGTGGGCCCGGAACATGACCCACACTGGGGGATTTTGGAATTGAAATAATACAAAAGCATTTGACTGTGTGAAGTGAAGAATAATAAAGGCATTGATGGAAAAAGGATCTACGAATAAAGCTATCAGGATTGAAAACGGTTAGGTACATTTCAAATAAAACTACGACAAGGGATAATTTAAGTATGTGGGCACATGGATAACATCAGATGGAAGATGCATAACCGAAATAAGAAACAGAATAGGACAGGCAAAAACTGCATTTTATAAAATGAAGAATATCTTGTGCAATACATCCTTGTCATTGAGAGTTAGAGAAAGAATTCTTGCTTGCTACATACATCCAGTTTTAACATATGGCTGTGAATCAGTAGGCAGGTCAAATAATTTCTTGAGGCCTCAGAGATGTTTTTTTACAGAAAAATGCTTAGAATACCTTGGACAAACAAAAATAGCAGCCAAGAGGTTTTGAAAGAGGCGGGAGCCTGAAGACAACTTATCACAGACATCAGAAGGAGACAGTCATCATTTTTCGACTATGTTATGAGAAGAGGCAAAATAGAACATGTTGTGACCACTGGAAAGATCTATGGAAGGAGGGATAGAGGAAGACAACGAGAGAAGATTCTTTACAGTCTTGTTGCATGGCATGGAGATGTGCCAGCATACGAACTGTTATATGCTGCAGGAGATCGCAGATTGTGGAGAGGCATGATCGCCTAGGCCAGTCGGCAAGTCACTTGATGAGGATGATGATGAGTGTGATTTTTTAACTTTCACAATCATTTAGGAAGAAATAGATGACTTGTAGCTTAAATTGTATAGAAACTAGGGCTGTACTGAAATTTTTATTTTCACTATTCGGCCGAATACGAATAGCGGGACCAACTATTCGGCCGAATAAGAATACGAATACGAATACTGAATAGTGTATAAAATATTTCTTTAAAAAACACACACACATTCATAATGTCAAATGTACGCTGAACTTTTACTTCATATAAAGTAGCACAGAATAGTCATCTTCTTCTTTAGCATTCTGAGCCCTTGGGGATTACTGTTGCAGAATATCACCCGTCTCAATTCATCTCTCTGGCTGGCCTTATCTTCACAATTTGTGACACCAGCTGTTTGCAGGTCTGGCTGGACATTATCTCTCGAACTTCTTTCTTGTCTGCCTCGTGGTCTATGCCCATCAGTGGTGATTTAAACAGATTATGTGTTACGTTGTTGCTTCTCACTCTCCATTCCCCGCTGTTAGCATCTTTGATAGGTGTGGCCCTACTGCAACTATTCGGTCGAATACCGAATAGTCAATAGGTCTACTATTCGGCCCCGAAGCGAATACGAAGCGAATATTCGGTACAGCCCTAATAAAAACATTCTTACAATACCAAGGACAAATGCGTGGGGGTGGGGTCATTGTCCATTTATGTATAACAAAACAAAAATCTCGACAACGTTAAACATTCTGCGAACAATATCGGTTATAATTGTGGTCTGGTTTCTTTGTGCCAATTATGTTGGCTAAGAAATGTAAATTGCTCCAAAACTAAAGAAAACTGCCTCATAAACAGCATCTAGTCTCGAAAACTGAAATACTTTATTTAATAATTTCATACGTCACCATAGATGGAGAGGAAAGGGGCGGAGGGCATGGTATCAGATAAAAGGGATAGGTTTCCACAGACAGGATGATAAGCACATAACATAAAAGACATGTTCGGCAAGAAAGTGCATGAAGTGTGCGAGCTGGTGGGCGACCGAGTTTCAAAGACATAAAGTTCCACAGTTCGAATGAGAATCCCCGGTGCACATGTCCCAGAACTCCCGTTCCACCGTTAGGTTATATCGGGGTCCTTGACGACAACCGGCTTAAAGATTTAAAATGATAAAGAATTTCGTCTCGTGTTAACACGGTTGCAGTCGAGTTTCTGTGTGTCGTTCAACCCCATGAGGACCGTACAACGAGCGACCAACACCCGGTGACAAAAAATGCCATTATTTGGATGAAGATCACTCTGGTACAAATCCAAGTTCAACAGTTATGTTAAATTAGGGTCCCCGACAACAGCAGCAGTACCCTTGAAAACACACCGCGTCCAAATGTCGGATGCAGTGTTTGTTGTTGTTTCAAAGCCCCACCCTGGCAGTTGCCAGAGGCCCTAATATAACTCAACTTGTGGGTTGAACGGGGTTTCTGGGACCTCTCCCCGGGTGACCTCATCCGCATGGTGGAACTTTGTGTCATCGTGTGTAAATCGCTTGGTGGATGTCCTGGTGGGATTGAATCTCACTCACTCGCTCAGCCTGAGGGGGGTTTTGAAATAACAAAAATTGCATCCTGTATTGGGACCGCGTATCGTAGTCGAGCTTCTTTCCAAAAAGCCCATGATAGGAGTGTGCTCTGTAAAGGTCCTACTGATTTGTGAGTGGCCATTTGGGGGTCAATCATTCAGGATGCAGTCCCTGGGAAAGCAATTACAAAAAAAGAGGAAAAGCTGCTAGAAACTCTTCAGATCATTAATGTAGCACCGAGTCTTTGTTTCTGCTCCTTTCTTTTTCGTGACTATCTCCCTGCATTATTACTAAGGGAAATAACCTGCTAAAACTGTGAATACTTTAGTCTATGGAGTTGTCATCCTGCTTTTCTATTTAAATGTCAGATGCATTTTAGTAATCAGTCCAACGCAAACATAAGTAACAGGAGAGGGGTTTGTTAAAACAAGTAAAACAAAACAGCAGAAATTCTTATAATCTTTCCATAATGGATTGTACACAAGATTCAGCGTAATTTCCGCTATAAAAAAGCAGATTTAGTCGTAACCAAATGGTTCACATCGCGATAATCATTACGTCCTTTTCAGGACGTAATTTTTTGTTATTTGAAGCCCCACTCTGGCTTTTGCCAGGGGCCGCAATATAGGCAGGTCATCATTATGGCCAAATGTCTGAACTCGGTTTCTGGGACCCCTCCACGGTGATCCTCATCCGCATGGTGGCACTTTGTGTCTTCGGGTGTTTATCGCTTGTGTGATGTCCTGGTGGGGTAAAAAAATCCAATCTAATCACATCGCGATTTGTAAAGCAATTTTTCGAGGGTAGGTTGTAGACAGTATGGCCGCTGCTACACCTCTTAATGTTCTAAACATATAAAAAGTTAGCGGATGTCCTTGAAACGCAAGTTTAAAAATATTTCTTCCTATATAGTCCTAGAGGTTAGCCACAATTATTTTGAATAAGTGGCCGTGGACCAAAACAGGTGATGGTCATTAAGAGGAGGCGAGGTAGTTGGTTGGACAGCTAACTCTATAAAATACCTCAAAACTCTACGACATGGCCATCGGCGGGTAAGAGGCACCAAACCTCTCCTCACTGGTGCCTTGCAGGGTAAATCTCTTTAGACAAAGGCTATTGGAGTCAAACCATATACAAACCGGCGGAAGGTAAGGGGAACCCACCGCTGTATTATCCCTAGTCAATCATGCCTCAAAATATTACGAATTCAGATAACGACGTGAATGGGGATTTCGGTGATAACGAGAGAAGGTTTTTTGACAGTCTTGTTGCATGACATGGAGGTGTGTCGGCACACGAACTGATACATGCTGCAGGAGATCGTGGACTGTGGAGATGCATGATCGCCCACACCAGTCGGCAAGGCACCTGATTATTATTATTATATTTATTTGCCATTAACTCTTTTCGGTAGCAGAGAATAGCTATGAATCGGAGGACTGTGCTTCAGAGGTCCCGGGTAGTTACCGTCCTTAAGATATTTTCTCCAGGTCATGCCGTGTGTTGGGGCACCGCCTTCTCTAAATAGAGTCTTCCGTGGTTGGTGAAACGATCAAGCAGATAGATTGGCCGGTTCTGCACCATTTGGTGATGAAATGATGTATAACAAGCTAGATGTTGTGAGGGCCCTTTGGGAGCGAGTGAACAGTGCGGAGGTACAGCTAGATCATTACAGTCTGAGGAGAATAATGCTGCGATGAGGTACCTGTAGATTTGGCCGTAGCTCAACACTCAAGGGAGAGGTGAGACAGATATGCAACCAGACAGTTTCTGGTGCCATCGGAATTGGAACTCTTCGCTTGCTGCTAAATATCTGGATAGAGGGATTATGGATGTCATGAGTACTGTGATATCGATTCCTAATTCAAAACTGTACTTAGCGTACATATGAGCTTCAAGATTTTGCCTCGAGTTTTGAAGGTCGAGGGTTCGTTTCACAGCGGCGCCGTTCAGTTCACGATCACGAGTGCAGTTTTTACGGAGATTCCTGCCTAACTACGGAGATTCCTGCCTAACTACGGAGATTCCTGCCTAACTACGGAGATTCCTGCCTAACTACGGAGATTCCTGCCTAACTACGGAGGTCGTGCTCTGTGCGACGCTCTCGACAGGCAGCTAGCTGTTCTGCGGAGAGATAAAACCCTGTGCAACAAAGTCGATCCTCATACCTTTATTTTCACGTTACTTCTATGAGCTTCAAGATTTGGCAAGAGCATGTTTTTCAATATTTTTCAAATGGAATAGCGAAGGACATTTTTTTAAATAATTTTCACTGGCTCAGGAAAAGAGCAGTCATGGGACAACTCGTGTGCATTAAAGTTTGAACTCCGACTAAAGACTAACAAATGACTAATCAGTAAAATGCTTCTACCTCTAATATTACATAAACGTCAATAATACTGCATTGTTTCGCAAATTATTGTAATTTTGTCACTGTCAGCAGTACAAAGTAAACTATAATAAAATTCCTTCGCTTCTTGGCAACAGAGAGAAGCTGTAAGAGTTATGGACCCATTATTTCTAGCCTACAGTTATTTTAGGAGAAGAAAATTTAAAGAAAGCGTTGACATTTGTACAAAGATTCTGGCAAAAAATCCATATGATCAAGTATGTATGATCTGTTATCAATGTGCTGTTTGTTTCAATCTGAAATATTTTAATTATTCAGGACATTTATTCCCATGCGTGCTGTGCTCCACTCCCTTCCCCTGTGCAGTAGTGTAGTAGTAGTAAGTGTAGTCACACTGTAGTGTAGTGAGTGAGTTGCCAATAAAGTATTCTTATACTAAACACATTTTATGTTATCTTTTTTTTACAATTGTTAAATGAAGCTTTAGCTAGTATACTTAAAAAGTGCTAACAAAAATCGTTAGCTGGAAAGCCGCCGATCGCTTAGTGGGAGTTCTCTCCCTTGGTTGCATTGCAAATACGGACCGTATAGAGGGGACGAAACAAATGACATACTTACCTATCATCACACGGTTGTGTGTACAGTTGCGTAATCATCATATGGTTGCGTAGGGTGTAGGTATTGGGTTAGGGTTAGGGATAGGGTTAGCGGCGTTAGGGGTAGGGTTAGGGGTAAGGTTAGATGTTAGGGGTAGGGTTAGATGTGAAAATTTTGACGTAGGAGTTCCAAATACTGGCCGACAATGTGATGCTTGTGGGAGTGGCGCCACTAAAATTCTCCTAAATATGACGGCAATAGCGCGGGTCTGGTGCCCAAGTGATGGCGAATTGTCCGTTTGAGTAGCATTCACAATCCTTCAATTGTTTGGGTGTGTACGTCACTGTGCGCGATTATTTGGAACTCCTGCATCAAAATTGTCGCATCTAAACAGATCTGCAGGAGTCACATCCGTGGCAACTAATACCACTTTTATATAAGGATATATTTACTTAAAAAAAAAACCCAGATTTCCTCGAAGCGTCAAATAAACACCCAGATCTGAGGGAAACACCCAAGCATTGGCAGCCCTGTTGTCGACCTCACTGTCTTTTTTTATTTGTGACTTTTCCGCTCCATGTTTGCACTGCAACCAAGGGAGAGAACTCCCACTAAGCGATCGGCGACTTTCCAGCTAACGATCTGTATTTAAAGGAGAGCCCAAAAATCTGTATTCACTGGTCATTGGTACTTATATCTATTGGAACAAAGCTGATGGGCTCTCCTTCAAACTACGGCCGGTTAGTCGGAGTTCAGTCCCTTGGCTGCAGTGCAATTATGGAGTGGAAAAGAGGGAACGAAACAAATGACATAATTACTGTGTGTTGGCGATAGACAGCGTGCAGTGCCCTGCTGTCATCATACGGCTAGGGTTTGGGTTAGGGTTACAGTTAGGGTTTGGTTTAGGGTTAGGGGTATGGTTTGGGCTAGGGTTAGGGTTTGGGATAGGGTTGGGGTAACAGATCCACAGGTGTCACATCTACGGCCACTAAGTCTTGCATTGCAAGAACGCGGTCGTTAATGTGAGTCGCAGCGCGTGGTCTAGCTCTAGCAGCCATGTCGGCGGCATTTTGTTTTGTGATTCGTGCCTTCTCCATTCCGTAATTGCACTGTAGCCAGGGGACTGAACTCAGACTAACCGGCCGTCTAACCGGCCATAGTTTAAAGGAGAACCATTTGATGTATAGACTCTCCGGCTATCCTATAATAAATTCAAGTGTTCAGTGATGTCAGTTGTGATAATAAAACCTTACCTGATATTAGTCGGTGAAGTGTACAAGACTGACACTTGAACTTCACATCTATGGACAGTGTACAAGACTGACACTTGAACTTCACATCTATGGACAGTGTACAAGACTGACACTTGTTCTTCACATCTATGGACAGTGTACAAGACTGACACTTGTTCTTCACATCTATGGACAGTGTACAAGACTGACACTTGAACTTCACATCTATGGACAGTGTACAAGACTGACACTTGAACTTCACATCTATGGACAGTGTACAAGACTGACACTTGAACTTCACATCTATGGACAGACATTGTTATCTTTTCAATGGTTATGCATATGTCTGTGAGAGAGGGAGTGTGCGTCAGAGAGTGAGTGCATATGAGAGAGTCAGAATGTGTGATTAATCTATGTATGTGTGTGAGTGAATTAGTATGTGAAGGAGAGTAATTGTATGTAAGAAATTGAGGCTATCCTCCGACAAACGATCGGCAAAGATGGCGGCAGCAAAATATCCAGCTGAGTCGCGGTCACGGGTAAATTGCGTGCTTCCGGCTACTTAATTTGCGGTCTTCCGGCGTGAGCGGCGTGGGGGCCAGGTTGCGGTAAGCCATTGTCGCCTGAAAAGCGCACAGGAAGTAGCCGAAAGCGCGCAATTGACCCGTAAGCCCATGTGCGCATGGACCCGTGACCGGGGCTCGGCTAGATATTTTGCCGCCGCCATCTTTGCCGACCGTTTGTCGGAGGATAGCCGAAATTGATTATGTGTGTGAGTAATTTAGTTTGTGTGTGAGAGATAGAGCAAATGTGTGAGAAAGAAAGTATTTGAAAATGATAAGGAGTAAGTGAGTAGAGGAGCTAGTGAGTGTGTGTGCATGAATGTATAAGAATCTGGTTACATTTAAGTATGCAGTTATACAAGGGAAAGTCAGTAAGTATGTCACAAATAGTTTTGGGATGGCAGGAAAATGTAGTTGGTGGTTTCTAAAGGTTTCTTTAGGTGACAGCAACATTGAATGTTTCAGTTCTTTAGGTGGTGCTTGGTGTTACATAAAATACACAACACAGAAATAAAATGGCGACTGTACTTATGGAGTGTACCCTCAAAGAACAACATGCTGTTGTGGGTTTTTTTTTGGCGCGAGGGGGGGGGGGGTAAAGGGCTGCCTGCAAAGGACATTTGTCATTTAAGGCTTATTGTTTATGGTGACAAATATTTATCCTGTAAAGCAGTGCATAACTGGGTAAAAATATTTTCTCAAGGGCCCACCTTGGTGGAAGAATGTGAAGTGAAAATGTGGTTAAGAAAACAGAGCATGCAGTTCTATGCAGCAGGTTTGTGAGGAATAATAAAACAATGGACAAGGGCATCAATATTAGTGGACATTATGTTAAAAAATAAAGTGACAGTGTGTGTGTAAAAATAAACAGTTTTCAAGTTGTTATCATCTTTAGTTTTTTTCTTTTCTTTAAACAGCCATTTGTGACTTACTTATTGACCTCTCCTCTTTATAAGGAGTTAGTGAGTAAAGGAGATAGTGAGTGTATGTGTGCACGAATGTGTAAGAATCTGGTTACGTGTGAGTACACAATTATATCACATTTCTGTTTGGATGCATTACTTTTACTCAGGCTGCCTGGCTGTTAAAGACGCGAGCATTAACAAGTCAAGTCTACGTGGATGAGGTGGAAGTAGATGAGGAGGGTATTGCAGAGCTGCTATTAGATGACAATGTTATTGCAAATGTTGCTCGACCAGGAACTTCCTTACGGAAACCAGATACAACACATGAAGGACCTAGTCAAGCTGTTAGGTAGGCTTAATTTCATAATTTAGTTTAGTAGATGTGGTTGATAACTTAAGAGGTTCTTTAAGCTTAATTCCATAGATCCAGTAATGGAGTTAGGTTCACTTACATTCATGAACACAGTCAGTTAGTTAGACCTGAATGTCACCCCAGAATTTATATTTAAAATATCCTATGAACCCTTGATTCCAGGTGATTCTGGGCAGACTGATATTTTAACTCAAAAGCTGAATCAAATGGTGTAAATTCCCCGTGTGGCCTCCAGAGACCCATTTGGGTTTGGGGGGCAGGCGGAAGAATAGACCTATCCCCCCCCCCACCCCCCAAACAAAAATGTTGTAAATGATGACTAATTTAGGATGTTTCCTTTGAAGCTGAAGTGAATATGCCTGAAAGGCAAGAAACCAGTAGTCTGCATACTAGGCAAGAGTAGCAAAGAAAAGAGACATTTTTATGGGGTGAGTTTAAACTCTTGAGCAACAAATATAAGCAACACCGTCTTCACAAAAATAGCAGTCAATGAAAAGAATAGGAGAGAAATGATTGTTGGCAGGTGCTGCAGACACCTGAAGAAAGTCTATTCCTGCCTTTTTTCTCCCAGATGAGCATAAGCTCTCAACCAGCTCTCTCAGTTTGTCTTTCATTTCTTATATTTTGGGTTCCTTCTATGTCTTCCTCATATTTTTGTTTATTGCCCTCTCCAGTTCTTTTCCCAAAGTGTTTTTTTTAATCTTCCCCTTTCTTTTGTCTTGTGGATTCCAGAGCAAAGAATTGTTAATTTTGTTTTAACAGGTTTTCTCAGCTTTTGTCCTTTTTTCCTTACCTCGTTTCACTTCATATGTCGATGTAAATTCTGGAGTATTCACCTTAGTTAGTCGACTGATTATCCTTATTGTACACTGAACCATTTCATAAGTGCTCGGATCCCTTCTTCAGCAAATCCTGCAGCCTGTAGGGGCTCATGACACCAGTTCTGTGTTGGTTTCTTATTTTTCTTTGGCTTCCCGCATAGTGCTCTTGTTTAGCCACACCCCTTTTCACATGTTGTTCTTACAGTCTGGTCATGGTTGCAGATTCACAGTCACTTGGTTCTGGCAGTCGTCTTACTTCTCGTAGAGCATTCAGAATATTAGCAGGATCCATGGCTCTTCCACCCTCCACAGTAGCTTTACCTGCAAGTCTTACAGCTTGCTCATTTCCTTTCATGCCTGTGTGCCTTGGCACAAAAATGAAACTGATATGTATCAGCCAGCCCCGTCCACTTTAGAAACTCCAACCACTGTTTTCTGACCCAGCCTATCTCAGTTGTCCTCAGCATACTCATTGAGTCACTGAGGTAACATGTGAGGGAAAAAGTCAGTGTCTGCAGCCGTGTTATTGCTTCGGTCTCTGCCATGACCTCCATAGTCAGACTACTTGTGGTCAAGGCAACAGCACCAGAATCTTGCTTCACAATTCTTAACTCCAACATGAGCCGTAAAAGCCCAAGAGCTTCTCACATGGCAAATTACAGACCCATCTGTTTAAATGACAGCATCCTTTCCTCACCTCTTGATTCACTGGAATTTGATTATTTCTATCCTGAAGCTCAGCATTGATGATTCTGTCACACCATTTAATTTCATCTCTTCTGGACAGGCACCAACTAATGAATGTTTGTGGTTTATAAGTAATTGTTTTAGTTGTTCTCCATGTTTCCACTCTTTGCAACAGTATTTACCTGCATTCCTACCTAATAATGATTCCACATCTTGACATGATTTTTTATTCAGAATAATCAGGATACCATTTTCTTGATTTATTTTCATCATCTTTGTCTGTCCTCTGTACATGTTTAAGATCTAATTGTTGTGGTGAGTCTTTAATTTGTTCTGTCAGAGAAAATGGAATTCCATTTATGGTTGTATGTATTATCTTCATAATCAATTCTATATCAATATGAATAGTTCATTGTTCATTAAAAGATCATCTTCATCGCGTATCAAACATAACCACAGGTGCTCTGATCTCCTCCTAAGTGTGTCTCCAAGCATTTGTCAGCACTCACTGGGTGATGTCAACATCATGCTGGTCATCTTTACCTTCCAGGACATTAGCTGCTACCCATTGTGGTCTGGGTTGAGCTGGGAGCCAAGGATAGTTTTTAAAAAAAAATCTGCCTCATTGAAGATTTCTTCTTCTTTATGTTCATCTGGGCTGGCAGATGAGTGTCTAGTCACACACTTCAGTGGTTTCCACACAAATATAAGATTCTGTTGTAACTCTGGCACAAAGTTCTGGTTATTCTTCTACTTCTGGTCTTTGAGTTTTATTTGATAACTTGAGTGTTGTATTCACATCATTTTTTACAGATCTTGTTTATTTGTATGCAGACTGTTGGTTCCTTGCCTCTCCAGCAGAGGCAGTCGACTTTGAAGGAAACCCCAAATTAGTCTACTCTTACGACATGCTGTTGGGGAGGCAGTGGATCAGTTCTTTTTTAGGGCCCTGGAACCCACACAGGGACAATGAGGATTTATACACTAGACCGTCAGGCTGGCAGATAAATGTCTTAGTCACACACTGCAGTGGCTCCCACACAAATATACACAAATATAAGATTCTGTTTGAACTGTTACAGGCCAACAAGTCAAGGGGGTCGACCTCTTTCTGGATTTGTTCGTCCAGGCACTCAGTCTGGACGCCCAGGAACAGTGGAGCAGGCATTGCGTACACCACGCACTGCCCATACGGCTCGACCGGTCACTAGTGCATCAGGAAGATTTGTTCGACTTGGAACAGTAATATGTTTTTAATGTTTCTGTCACTTCCTATTAATCTTACTGTTAGTTAATTAGTTGATGTTAGTTAATTAATCGAAAGGTTATCCTCATTGCACATTGGACAAGTCCAAAAGCACTTGGATCCCATCTTAAGTACATCTCCTAGCATGCAGCGACTGATAACACCAGTTCTGTGTTGGTTTACTATTCTTCTTTGGCTACCTGTATAGTGTTCATATTTGGCGACATCTCTTTTGACCTGAAGTTCTTGTAGTCTTTTGAGTTTTAGTGTTGCCTTGTTTTGGAAGTGTGGATGGCAAATAAACAGAGAATTCCAGAGTATCATAATTCCACTCCACTTAAAAATCTGTTTTTGTGGATTTTGAACTGTGGTATGAGAGGTACACTGGAAGAAATTAGGACCTTACCACTTAACATTCCCAAAGATAGCATTGGTATTCTGTGACCAACCTTCATTGTAGAGACGGCACATCATTTTTTGAAATTTAATAAATCCCTACTGATATCTTGCTATCGAATGACATGCTATCTGTGTGGGTTCTAGGGAATGTGGGGGGGGGGGGGGGGGTGTCTGACCCCAGGGGAGGTGATGTGATAATCTGTACAGGTGGCTCTGTGTTAAGAGGCAGACGGTGCTCACAGAGGTTCTTAGGAAAAATGAATGGACGTTGCTTAGTGCAACAAATCCTGGCATATGACTAGTTTGAGAATTCAGGTGGAGGCGGCTTTCTGAAAGTAGATGTGTTGTGCTGAAAGCTGGAGATATCACAGTTTAAACCGCAACACAACATACCATCTGCTCTTCAAGAGGTAAACGCAGAAGGAGAAAAAGAATTTAATGACATGACGTCATAATCAGTGGTCTCACAATGACAACAACCATGATATAGAAGTGGTCTTCACACTTGCCTGTCTTCTCAATGGTCTAAGGCAGTGGTTCTCAACCTTCCTAATACTGCGAGCCTTTAGTACAGTTCCTCATGTTGTGGTGACCCCCAGCCATAAAAATATTTTTGTTGCTGCTTCATAACTTCAGTGAATGTGTGTTTTCCTAAAGTCTTAGGCGACCCCAGTGAAAGGGTCGTTCGACCCCCAGAAGGGTCGTGACACATATGTTGAGAACCATTGTGAAAGGGGTTTGACCGGTTTAATTGTGTTAAAAACTGACCAAGACTCCAAATTTCCTCTGCTTCTTCTTCTCTTCATCTAGTTTCTCATGGTGGAGTTTCAGATAATTTTAAGCTTTCTCTTTTAAAAAAGTTTATTTTTTTAAAGATTTTTACGGAGCAAGAAGGTTTAGGACGAACACAGTAGAACACTCATATTTGTATAGACTGATTGCCACTTGATAGGGGATCTTGTCAACATGATGCCAGCTGCCTTTACTTACCAGTTCATTTCCAAGTACAAATTTTCAAACCTGGGCAGACTTGGGATCCAAAGTCAGTATTTGTCTTCAAACCTTTTTATAGTCCAGATTTTTTTTTTTTACTGGTTGAATGTTCCAGCGGAATGTCGTGGTTTTTTTCCATTTGGACTTATGCTTTGTGTCAGGGCCTGAGTTTTGTGTATTTATCTGTTTTCCTAGCTCATTTTTGTGCAGGTGGTTGTTCCTTGCCGCAGGAGTAGGTGCACTCTGATTTCAAAGGAAGTCCCCAATTAGTCGACTCGACGTGCCTGTTGGGTAGGTAGTGGGTCTATTCTTATTTTCCCCACAATGGGGCCCTGAAACCCACTTGTGAATCCAGAGTTATTCAACAGGGTAGATCACTTGCCAATTGTATTTTATTAATGATCTTTCTATGCTGGGCCTGGGGCCTCAGGCCCATGACAATTCCCATTTTCCAAAATGTTGGCCTCTGAGTAAATTTAATTGAATGGCTCTGTTATAGTCCATGCATTGTGGCATTCTGTGTTGTGTCATTTCAGTCCATTCTGACATAGATGATCTTTTAAGCTATGATGCCATACTGTCACAGCATCTTCTCTCTTTACCTCCTACCCCCTACCAAACTTTCCGACCAACATGATGTACTCATTTTTCTCTATGGTTGGAAAAAATAATCCACTGCCATGGGTTGAATCCAAATCACGTCTTAACAGGTAAGCACATTAACCACTACGCCACTCTGGCTGTAATTAGGTAGCCTGCTGCAAAACAGTGAACTTATATATGAGTTTGCTTCAAAAAGTTCTCAGAATAGTCGACTCATGTTTGAAAAAGTAATTATGGCATAGAAGTTACTTTCGTGTCCTTTACAGGACGGTGCAGAACCAACCACAGCATATTTTGGCTGTTGTGGTTTTTCTAGTATGTTCAGTAAGTTTGCCATTGATTTCTGAAAAGTCAGCTTTCGGGACCACTGTCGAAACCAACGCAAGAGAAACTGTCCGCAGCTGGGATTGAACCCGGCACCCCGGCATTATGAATTGCATTCACAATGCCCAAGCCACAGACGCCGACAATTATGGCATACAGATTATAATTTTATGTTGATAGTGACCATGATGAAAAGAGATGTGACCCTTACATTGGTTCTTGAACAAAAGTTACAGAAGTTTGTTTTGTCTTGTGGATGTAGCACAGTTAGAGTTGAAAATGTCCTTGGTTGAGAAACACACATTTTGTCACCTGAGACAGTAAGTGCTAAAAAAAAAGGAAATTTTCTTCTTCTTCTTCTTCCCTTCCTCTTTTACCGCTGTGGGTGTCGAGGGAGATATAAGGTTCTGTTTCTAGCTCTTCTGGCCGCCTCGACCATAGGCACATCGTGCTGTTGTAGAGTTTCTCTGATGTTATCCTTCCATCTTGTTCTTGGTCTACCTCGTGCTCTACGTCCTTCTTCTCTTTCCATGTATGCTTTGTATGGTATGGTGTCACAAGGCATTCTCTCTAAGTGGGCAAACCATTTCACTTGCTGTCTTCGTATGTAATCCAGAATTGGTTCTGTGCCGACTTTTTCTCTTATGATCTCATTCCTGATCTTATCTCTTATGGTCACTCCTACAGCCCTTCTCAGACATCTCATTTCCATGGTTACTAATTTTCTTTTATGATTTGTTGTGAGTGACCATGTCTGGTACTGGTAGCACAGAGTTGGAATAAATATGCTTTGAATTAGATGTCTCTTTGTGCTGATTGGGATTGTCTTATGCTGTAAGAGGGGGGCTAGCTGTCCCGATACTTGGCTTGCTTTACTGCATCTAATGTTAATTTCTTTATCCAATTTCCAATCTTCGGTAAATGTAGTTCCCAGATATTTAAACTCAGATGCCTGTTTAATGCTTTTGCACTCTATTGCTATGTTTAGATCTGTCTTCTTTTTTCCTATTGACATTACTTCTGTCTTTTCAGTGTTGATTCTCATATTATTTGTTTTACATTCTTCATTCATGGATGTTAGATGTTGTTGCAATTTCATGGCTGTATCTGCTATCAAGGCCTGGTCATCTGCAAAGAGTAATTTGTTGATCTTACTAACATTTTCATTCATGGACTTGGCATTCTTGCATATACTGTCGATGTAGGTGATAAACAGCAGTGGTGATAAGACACACCCCTGTCTTACTCCAGATGTTACTGTGAATGGATGAGATGTTCCCTGATTTATTCTAACTACACTTCTAAAATCCCTGTATAAACTTTTGCACACTTCGATGAGGTGTTCGCTTACTCCATATCTTGCCATTACTTTCCATAATAATTGTCTGTCGACTGTGTCAAATGCCTTCTCCTGGTCTACGAATGCCACAAATAAGTTCTTATTGTAACAAGGATATTGTCTACCATGATTTTATTCCTGAAGACTCAACAGTTAACAAGGAAATATATATTGGTATCCTTTGTCGTCTTTTGAAGCTACCTGGTAGACTTGTTAATGTTTTTTGTTTTTTCCACTCAGGCTTCAATGCTGTCAAACCCAGATGGTCCATTCATTAACATTGCCAGACTGAACTTGAACAAATATGCAGCAAGATCTAATTTAGCCAAGGGACTTTTTGAGTATATCTTTCATCATGAGAATGATGTGCGCAATGTAAGTAGCTCCACCTGCCATGTTTCGTATTTACTGAATGTAAATGTCTAATTTCTTCTCAGTGTCCCTGCCGCATGGCATTGGTCACAGTGTGTGTCCTCAGCCTTCTGTCATGTATACTGTCAATTTATACAGATGTTCATAAAGGGTCTGAACTTTGTTAACTTAATTTGTATTTAACATCATATAAAATGTATTTGTCTGTGTATTTTGTTGCTTTTATTTTTATTGCTTCTTCTCATTTATCTTGACTTTCTCTTTTACCACTTCAGGTGTCGAGGCAGATGTAAGGTTCTACTACTTACTGTTCTGGTCGCCCCGAGCCTGATCAAATGAAACTTTTGTAGAGTTCCTCTGATATTATCTTTCCATGTTGTTCTTGGTCTGCCTCGTCATCGATGCTCTTGTACTATTTGGTCAATGCTTGTATTGTATGACATAACAAGACATTTGCTCTAAGTAAGCAAACCATTTGTTTTTGCTGTAAGTGTATGTAATTTAGTACTGATTATGTGCTGGCTTTTCCTCTTATAACTTAATTCCTGATTTGATCTTGTCTGGTCACTCCTGCAGCCTTTCTCAAACATCTCATATCCCTGGTTACCAGTTTTCTTTTCTGGACTGTTGTGCACATATGGAACTGGTATATGTTTAATACTTTTGCACTCTACTTTTGCTAAATTTATTTTCTGCTTCTTTCTTCCTGTTGACAGTACTTCGGTCTTTTCAGTGTTGATCTCTTATTATTATAATTTTTTTTTTACATACTTCATTTTGAATATTATGACTGTCTGCTATCAAAGCTTGATCATCAGCGAAGAGTAATTCATTGATGTTGCTAACATTTTCATTGCTGGGCTTCACATCTTTGCTTATACTGTTGTCAATGTAGGTGATAAAGAGAGGTGGTTATAAGACCTATCCTTGTTTTACTCCAGTTGTTTCTGTGAGTGGTTTTGATGTTCCCTAATTTATTCAAACTACATATTGTTTCAGACTTACTAAACGTAAATTTGCTTTGAAAAACCACACAAAAACCCCCTAAAAAATTTGGGGTTGGTTCTGTAACGTCCTGTAAAGGCCATGCAACTTTTTAGGAGAGTCGCTGTCGTGTGGCAGCTAGAGGCTCGCTTGGGTTGGTCCTGGGTTTGGGTCCTGAAGAAGCAAGACATCTTTTTAATAAATGACATTGGCTCTCAGATCGACCCAGCCTTGAGTGGGTACCAGGTGTAGTCCTGAGAAGTAAAGGTGGCTGGCCACGTCACTTTTACATGTTAATTACAGTCAACTACATTAAACTAGAATAAAATATAACAGTTTGATATCATGCATTTTTCATGTTTATGATATGCAGTTGTGCGGGGCAATGAACAGCTGATAGATTGGTTGCTGTTGTTCCTCTAGGCAGTGAGCTACTTTAGACATGGTTAAGGTTGTCTGGGATAGTATAGTAGATAGTGCAGAGGAACAGATAGAATATCCATACCTGATAGATATTGTGTCTCAGCAGGAAGTAGATAGAAGTTTGGGTACATTCAGCACTGAAGGAAAATACAATAAAATCTTAACACAGATTCCAAAGGACAGAAAATTTAGTTTCTGTTTCTTCTTTTTCAGCAATCTCTTGTCATGCAGATAATCCACTGCTGGCCATAAACTGGGATGTTATCTCATGGTCTCTTAGGTTTCCCCAAAGCTTATTTGTCAGGTCTACTTAGTGCTGCCACATATTGCTCCACCAAGAGAGGACAGTCTTGCAAGACATGTTCTAGTGTCTGTTCAGCATGAAGACACTGGCAGAGAGCTGTTTGGCTCATACCTAATTTATATGAGTGTTTGTTAGGTCTGCAGTGTCCAGTGCCTAAGCGAAATACTTTGACTTGGTCTGTTCTGTTCAGGTGTTTGAAGAAATCTTTTTCATGGTTATAACCTGTGCTGGTTTTCCAATCTGTTTCTTCTTGGTTTCTTGTCTTATTTATACATTTGACTCCCAGCCCAAAAATTATGTTCATCACATCAACCAGCTGTTCCAGTTTATCTATAACTAAGTGGGCTAGTATTGTGTGCCCAATGTGCCAGTCATTACAAAAAAAATGCTTCTTTGTTTTTACTATTTTACCGTTTCACTACTAAGAAACTAAAAGCTAGAAAAGATTGCCATTGTTTATGGCAGGTAAAAACTGGTTAATTAGAATATGTTTTTTTTCTCTTCACATTTAAGAATCAAGAAACATAAGCAAGCTTCAAATAGAAACATATTATCAAACCAAATTGCCTTGAGACAAATAAAATATTTTGGCGCATGAAAAGAAATATTACTTGTTTTCAGGCATTAGAGCTGGCGGCACTAGCCACAGAGGCAAGTCAGTTTAATGACTGGTATTGGAAAGTTGCCCTGGCAAAGTGTTACTACAGGTATTTGTGTAATGGTGTTAGCTGTCTGATGCTATTCTGCTGATGTGTGTACATATATATATATTTTTATATATGTTTTTTTTTTAGTCCTTGGTTGTTTTTATATATGTCTTCTTCTTCTTCTTCTTTACGTCCTCTTTTACCACTTCGGGTGTCGAGGGAGATATAAGGTATTGCTTCATGCTCTTTTGGCTGATTGACCATAGACACATCGTGATGTTATCTTTCCATCTTGTTCTTGGTCTACCTCTTGTTCTACATCCTTCTCCACTTTTGGTATATGCCTTGTATGGTATAGCATCAGAAGGCATTCTCTCCAAGTGAGCAAACCATTTGATTTGCTATCTTTGTATGTAATTTAGAATTGGTTCTGTGCCTTCTTTATCTCATATGACCTTATTTCTGATTTGGTTTCTTCTGGTCACTCCTACAGTCTTTCTCAGACACATCATTTCTATCTATATGTACGTATGTATGTGTGTGTGTGTGTGTGTGCGTGCGTGCGTGTGGTTTTTTTAATTTTTTAATTTATTTATTTATTTATTTATAAGTAAAGAACATTTTTATGCCATTGGCCCAATGGGCTTACAGTGCTAGACCTAGTTTTTTTAAAAAGACAAATCGGCACTTGATGGGTGAGGGGGGTAACATCATGACAGCTGCATTTACTTCCCAGGATCCACCTGAATGCAGATTTTGAACCATAAACCTGTTTCTCCCTCAACACCTGAGGTGGTAATGAGGAAGTGAAGAAGAAGAAACAATTTTCTTTTTACAGAGAGAACAGGATTTAGTTGAAATATGGTTTTGTTTCCACCGTAGCATCTATTATGCAAGTGGTGATCGTGTTCATTTTAACGTTTTATGTCCCAGGCAACACACAAAATTTGATTTAGGCGTATCAGCCATGTGCACCTGTGGAAAGATGCCCCAGCCAGAATTTGGTACGTTAAGGCACACATTTTGCCCAGAAAGAACAACAGTGGAAAGTAAACTCTATGGACCACTGAATGAACTAAAAATGACATTGGCATATATATGAGAGACAAAATTGCTGATATAGACAACTTATTTCAGACGAATGAAAGAAGAAAAAGAAGAAGGATTGGTTGTTATTTTATAGCTAGTATTCTATTGTTCCTTTATTTATGTGTTTTTTCTGCATAATTTTTTTCTCTTCTTGTTTTATAGTTATTCACATGATTATCTTTGTGGGGACTGGTGGCCAGGTCCCCCCACCCCCTTTTTTTTTGTTTGGGGGTTTGTCTATAAGGGCTTCCACTAACACATCAAACTGTTTCTGTATGTGTATTTTTCCCTCCCTTCCCTCTCCATTAAAGCTTCAAAGTCACAGTTCAGTCGATTAATTTCTACAGGGTAAGAGTAACTAGTCTCACATTAACTCTCCCTAGTTGCTTCTTATGGCATGCATAGTAGGCTAAAGTGTTTACTTTTGTCTGCTTCACTTATGGGTCCCTGTAACATATTGGTGAGATCTTTATTTCTGTAGTAATACATTTTTTTGGAGCTGTATAATGTTGACTAGAATTTAAAAAAAAAAAATCGTTATCTGTGAAAAGACATTAAAATCTTGTATGTTCAAAAATTTCAGACTAGGTATGTACAGAGATGCAGAGAAGCAACTTCGTTCTTCACTAAAGACTGATGAAGTGATTGATGCCTACCTTTACCTGGCCAAAGTTTACTGCCGATTGGACCAGCCTTTGGCGGCCATTGAGGTGTACCAACAGGCCTTGAATCAGTTTCCAGGAGAAACTGCTTTGCTTATAGGCATCGCCAGAATTCATGAGGTTTTAGATTTTGTTTTCATAGAATATCATAGATTGCAAAAGGAATAAAATAATTGTTATCAAAGATTGAAACTGAATACTGTATTATCTAATTCTGTGTGAATTCATCTACAGATAATCCATTGAGAAGGTACTGACAACGGATGACTGTTTAAGGCCTTTAGCGGGTCCCTAGAAAAAACCTATTGTTCTTGATACGAGAGCAGAAATAATTCTGGACTGGCTCAGAACACAATATAAGGACTTTCATAAGTATTAATTATTTTGAACATGATGTAAAGGCAGTTGACAGAAATGCTAAAATTTGTATGGAAGTATCTACTGGTACCTAGCGAATGTGAAATTTATAGCAGTGCATATTTGTACCATCGTCCTTACCCACAAAGGACTGCAGGTTATACCTGGCTCTCTAGCCATTATGGGTTCCCTAATTACTATATTTTATTTAGAAGTTGAATGGGCTGTCTGTGGTCTGCCTTGTTGGTCTGCCATCCAGACTGATATTTATTAATTTTTTTAAATCTCAGGGTGGAAAACTTTCAGGTAGCATTCAGAAAAAAGTGGGGGGGGGGGGGAGAACCAATCAATTGATTGTTAGTATCATGTCCTTGCCATAGCACCCTAAGGTGGGAGAGAAAGACTGAGAGAGCTAAAGCACGTGAAGAAGAAACAGATTAATAATTTAGGGAGGACATGGGCAGAGCAGCAGGAGAGGCAAAAGATACTTGGCATTGATTGACTGAGGGCCTATGCAACAAAAGGGAACAATGGGAGAAAAACCCATCTGGTACCCTGCAACTTTAAAATTAACAGCATAAAATATTCTGTCATGATAAAACCATCATCATCATCATCATTATCATCATAAACCACTTCTGCCGTTAAGTGGCGTGGGGAGGAATAATTTGCGATCCAGTGCACGTTGGCTGCCACTGGCTATTGTCATGCGGTGAAGGCGTAGAGTGTCTTTAATGTTGTCGATCCATGTTTTCCGTGGCCGTCCTCTTGCTCTTGTAGCTGATCTTCTGAGATGTAGTGCTTGTGATGGTATTTGATCTTGCGGCATTCTAACAAGTTGGCCAAACCACTTGATCTACTGTTTCTCTATGAATCTAGTACAAGGTGTCATTCCCACAATTTGCCTGATAGTTTCATAATTCACTCAATCTCGGATGGTTAGGTCGAGTGAATAATGAAACTATCAGGCAAATTGTGGGAACGACACCTTGTCCTAGATTCATCGAGAAATATTGTTACTAACTTTAGGTTACCAATGTCAGACTTGGACATTAACAAAAGAACATGAGAGAAAACTAACGACCTGTGAGATGAGATGTTTGAGAACGATTAGGAATAACACCAAAATATATCCAGTGAGAAACGATGCGATCTCAGGAACTGTTGGAACAACACCTATTGCCAAATTTATTGAGGCAAAGATTGAAATGATGTGGCCATCTTATGAGAATGAAACCATCGATGCCAGCAGCAAGAGCGTACAACCTGAAAATCGAAACACTAAGAGGCAGAAGATGACCGAGAATAAGATGGATCAAAAGAGTCCCTGGCACAGTGAGAATGCATAACATCACGGCATATCAAGTGACTGAGCGCATCTTGGCTCGACTGCCGATCGTCTGATGAACTGCGATGCCTAGCGGCATAAGCAGATTTCGACAAAAGAAAGAAGAAAAAGAAGACCAAGGAAAATGGTGCAGTGTGCAGCTTGAATGCTTTTACTGATATATGCCTAGATGTTAATGACATTTCTGCAAATAGAGGCTATGTTTTTATGTTGAAAATGACTGTCATTGAATGTTATTTGATTTTTGTTCAGGGGATGGATAAAATGGAAGAGGCTGTGAAGTTCTACAAGGAAGTATTGAAGTTTGACAGCATGAATGTGGAATCCATTGCCTGTATTGCCACCCATCACTTCTACTCTGACCAGCCAGAAATAGCCCTCAAGTTTTATAGGTAATTCCATTTGTTCACCATTGTGTTGTAGTTTACAGCTAGACTATCATATCTGTGCTTTTCAGCTCCATGTATCCAATTTTAGCAAACCACTAATTACCATATTTTTCAGTGTATAAGACGCCTCAGTGTATTAGAAGACTCCTATTTTTTAGCCCAAAATTAAGACATAAATATCGTATTCACATTCTGTGCTTAAGATCCACAATTTTAAATTTAAAGAATTTAGGAAAACATATCATCTTATACACAGAGAAATTTGGTGGTCATCTTTTAGGACATGCTTGTTAGGGGAGAGTGAGTCCGTCCGTCCCCCCCCCCCCCCACCCCCCAATGGTTCCTGGAATCCATTTGGGGTTTAACTGTTATTTCCCCATCTGAGAGTTTCTGTGGTAGAGTGGTTAAACCTTTGACTTTGTTCTCTGAAGGTTGTGGATTCAGTTTTGGACTCTATTTTGCAAGTGCAGGTGTTTCAGAGGTCCCTGGGGGTCATCATTGGAGCTATGGAGTTTATGCTCTCAGAAGGTGAACAGAAGCACTGATGAAAGAGACTGACCTATATGCCTGATAAAAGAGACTGACCCTTATGCCTTTTCCCTATCTGCTGAGGAAGTCTGAGCACCTGTGTGTGTGGCAGGAAGTCTGAGCACCTGTGTGTGTGGCAGAAACTCTGAGCACCAGTGTGTGTGGCAGGAGAAAATTGAAGCCTGCGTCTAGTTGTCAAAGAGTTAATACTATCAGACCAGTGGGAAATTGTGGAAATGACTAAGAAATCTTTCTTTTCTTCTTCCTGTTAACATCTGTAGACCCTAATGATAAGGCATAGTTGTTCATTCACTTCTACACTTTGGCTTCATTGCAGGACTTGAGTGTTCATCGTGGCACCTTTTAGTTCACGGGTGCAATTTTTACAGAGGTCCCTGGAGATCATCAGCTATGGAGATTATGCTCTGTGACGCTCCCAGCAGGCAGCTCGCGGTCTGAGGAGAGATTCTGAGCCATATGGGATGAAACTCTTTGCAATGAACTCAATCCTCGCACCTTTACCTTTACTTGAGTATTGTGTAGACATTAGTTTTACACATCTGGCTTATTTGAGTATAGACTCTTGGTTTCCCGCCTCTCAAACAGATGCACTCCAACTTTGAAGAAAATGATCCTATCTGTATTGGCCAGGCTGGAAACCTGTTTCTGGGATAACCTTGGAGAGATGGAGATAGGTCTTGACTAGTATGAGTCCCATTTCTGGTGTACCACCATGAGTGATTCAGCATCTCAACGTCCCACTTTGAGGATTAGTTAGTTAGTTAGTAAGTTAATTAGTCTTTCCTCTTGAGCCTATGGTGGTGCATAGGTCAGAGGTCATAGCTCTCCATGTCTGGCAGTTCCTTGTCACCTGTTTTAGGTCTTGGATGTTTATTAGTCCCATGGCTGAGCCTTTCCTGATAATTGTTCTATGCAGGGTCTCTCTTGGTCTTCCCTGTATTTTTCCTTCCGGTGTCAATATGAGGGCTTGGTGGGAGATTCTGGTCTTATCCCTTCTGAGTGAGTGGCTGATGTAGTTCCATGGCACTTTCTTGTAAAAGAATTGAAGTCATCATATTATTTTTAGAATTTGGAGATACCAGCTCTAGATTGCTGGCTGCATTTGGAAGAGAATGCATTCTCATTTCATTTTATGAATCATGATTTGAAATTCTGATGACATTTCTATCTTGACCAATGCATGAAGTACATACAAGATTGATTAAAGACACTTACTGAGAAGTCTAAACATTCATAAAGTAGTGTTTGGAGGGCTTGGCATGAGTTGATTTAATGCTGATGCTCCAGTGAGGGATAAAAGACAGCAGAATAAAGAGATGATATATTGTAGCCTTTTTGTTTTGTTTTGTTTTTGCAGGCAACTGATACATTGAAAATTGTTGTGCGTTGCTTTCTGTTGAGTCTGCTGATGTAGTCTTGTGGATGTTTAATGTTGGTTTGTTCTCTCCACAGCTCCTTGTATTTTCCTTTGATAAATGTTCTGATTGCTGGTAATGACAATGAATGGCTGTGTTGTTTCTTTTTTGTTCCATTTTTTGCAAGTCTGTCCACAAACTCATTTCCTGGTATGCCCCAGTAAGACGGGATCCACAGGAGAAAGACTGGTTGTTTTCTGAGTCTGTTTAGCTGGCAGGTCAATTCTCTCGGCATCTTGTCTCATGGATCCCCTTGAGTCACCTGGAGGACTGACATGCAGTCACAGAGGAGAACAATTTTGCTGTTTTTAATGTTGATTTCCTCAAGCACTTTGGTTGCATCAATAATTGCTTATTGCTCTGAAGTTTGTTGAGAGTTTCCCAGATGCACATGATGTTTCCACCGTGGTTCCATCTTGCAGCATGATGACCGAACTAGCTCCTCCAGTTATTGCTGCTTCCTTCAATGATCCATCGGTGTGTACATCTGTCCATTTGGGTTTTGGTAAGAATTGGACATGATCCAGGGTCCTTGCATGCAGTTCTAGGTCAAATTCTTCAGCCTTTGTCTATGCCTGGATTATTGTTGTCACTGTATAGTTTTAGGCTGTAGGACTATGTTGTATGTGTGGATCATTTCCCACATTGAAGGGTCTTTAGGAAGGATGTCATTTATGTAATATTGTTTTATTTTACACTAAAATGTTTGTTTCAGACGTCTTCTACAGATGGGTGTGCACAACTCTGAGATTTTCAACAATCTTGGCCTGTGCTGCTTTTACTCACAACAATATGATATGACCTTGACATGTTTTGAGCGTGCCCTGGCATTAGCCGAGGATGACATTGTCTTGGGGGATGTCTGGTACAACATTGGCCATGTTGCTGTGGTAAGTTAACCTTTTAAGATATTTGACTTAGCATTGACCACAGAATCTAGCTGGGCATTTTTCCAAACAGCGTTCCATTATGCTGTAAAAAATCACAGCTCATGTTGAGTGTGACTAGCAAGATCAGTTTGTGTTAAGAAGAATTCAAGACCAGCTGAGGCCAGGGATGAAGTTCCTCCTCTCCTTAACACAAAGCCTGGGCAGTATTGCAGAGACCATGTGTTGCCTATGACCTCTCCTTCTCTTGGCCTAACCTATTTTGTTAACTCTGAATACAAAAATGACCACAAGGTCAGAGTTAGTTGAAGTAATTCTATGGGAAAGAGTGACCATGCAGTTTAAGTCAGTTAAAGAATTCCACAGTTGTTAGCAAATCCTGACTAACAGCTTCTGATAGACTAACAGTCACATACTATCTTTGTGTACTTCTTGAATTTGGTCAGAGGAGTCATGATAGCCCATTGGCAAGATGCTTGCCTGCCATCCCTAAGGTCTTTGTTTCAGATCTACATGAGGCCTGATTTTTATGTGATTGAATTTGTCTTCCAGGTCGATTCTGGAAATATCTTTTGAAGTAAATTTGGCCAGTATCATGTTGACCACATCATATATATGTGTAGCATATTTGAAAGTGATGTAATCATATTTTTTCATAATTGTTGTTTTCTTTCTTGTATATCTGCTGTTATACATTTTTATTAGTATGAAAGAATTAAACAATGGATAATATACATCATGAAAGAGTACACAGGCAGACTGGCAATGCCACGATATCAGCGAGTCAACCAGTGGGTCAAGTTGACATCATGAACATGTTAAAGAGCCTGGCTTCTTCTTCTTCTTCTTCTCCTCCTCCTCCTCCTCCCACTCTTCCTCCTTTCTTGCAGACAGTTTGACAACATGGCATATAAGATTAGCTGTGACAGAATTGATTAAAAGTACACAAGACAGAGGGTTAGCATGTTAAAAGGGGTGTTGCCAGATTAGAGCACTAGGCAGGAAGCAAAAGAAGAATGAGAAACCAACACAAAACTCATGTCCTGAGCCACTACACGCTGAAGGATTTACTGAGGAGGGAATCTGAGCACTTATGGAGTAAATGGTTCGATGCACAATGAGGATAATCTGTGGACTAACTAACTAAGGCAAAAGGTTGTGGATAGACATCACTATGAATGGCACATGGCATGAGTTATAAGAAGAAGATCCCACAGAACTTCTGTGACTTTTGATGTTGCTGAGATTATAGGATTAAAGAGGAAGAGAACAATCTCTTAAGCACACAGTGCAGACATTGCACACAGTGCAGACATTGCACACAGTGCAGACATTGCACACAGTGCAGACATACATGTTGTTCTGATGCACCACATTGCTAACTTGTAGGACAAGTGGGGGGAAGTGTTTCCTAAGTGGCCTGAGGCTTAGTTTCTGGCTTGTGAAGATAACAAACAGGAAGCAAGTCACAAAAGGATGTACCAGGAGGGTTATTAAAGAGATGTTCTCTGGTGAAACATCAAAGGATATATTCACAGTTCCCCTCAAACTAAAACAGTGGTTATCAAATAGAGCAAAAGGTTCTCTTATGTGGGAGACCTAGGTTCAGTCCCTGGTAAGGGATGGATACATTTTCTATCTGGGGCAAAAATAAATATCCGAATTCACACTGTTTATAGCAACTGAGCTTTTCTGTTATGGACAGATCAGAACAAATCATTATCCTCTGCCTCAGAATATGGCACACCCAATTATGCAACCACATGTACACAAATTCAAGATAGATGTATCAGCCATGTGCACTTGTGACAAGTTGCCCCAGACAGCACAACATGTACTCCAGGACTGCACGGAACTGACAAATTAAGGCAAACCTTTTGGCCAGAAAGAACAACAGTGGAACGTAAACTGTATGAACTACAGATGACAGTGACATTTATTCAAGAGACACAGTTGCTGATTTAGACAACTTATTTCAGGCGAACGAAAGAAGAAGAAGAATAAAAGTGACTGAGCTAGCCAGAGTGCTGTGATGTCTGCTCTTGACTCAACTGACTCTGCTATTCTACCTACAAATAATATTCCTGGAAACAAGCTTCATCATTGCATCCAGTTTGAGAGAATGGGGATCCCAGAAAGAAAGGCAAACTCAGGGCTAGAAAATGATGTGCTGAATATGAATACAGGTGAATTATCTAAGAAGGAATTTCACATGGAACTTCACAGTTCTTTGGATAGGCAGGGAGGTGGCAGTGTCAGTTTTCATGGGTGATCTATTTCTCTGTAGGTTCTGAGCTTCAATTTGGGGGAGGGGTAACAATAGACCCTCATGTTCTTTTTATCCCCCCCCCCCCCTTTTTTTTTTTAACAAGCATGTTGTAAAAAGTGACTAATTATGAGTTTGCTAAATTCACAAGTTTTGGGCCGAAAGGAATGGATATCACAGCCTTGCTGTAAACCACAAAACAGTGTGCCAATTGCTCTTTTAAGAGTGGGATTTGATTGCACATGTTGTCCTTAGGTGAACTTGAGATAATAAAGGTTGGCTAGTTTTTTATTGTTGGAATCTGTGGCATAGGCAAGTGCGAATGTGCTTCTCAATTCTGAGGTGCTGGGTTCTATCCTTGCAGCGGGCAGTAGGGCAGCATACTGCCTTGTGCTGGTTTTGTTAGTGCTATCGAGAGTCAGCTGTTCAGAAAGCAGTGGCAAACTCATTATCATCATCATCCTTTGTGTGCTGTTAGACATCACATAGTGCTTGCATTTCATTCCTCCATTCCCCTCTGTTGCATGCAGCTGTCTTGATTTCTGACATGGAGTTCAGCCCAGCATTTTTAGCTTCCTGTAATAATGTTCTTCTTACGGTTTTCCTTGGATGTCCTCTTTTTCTGAGGCTGTTTGTTTCCCATTTTAATGCTTGTTTTGTAATTCTTTCCTCTTTTCATCTCAGAGTGCCAAATATATGCACCTTCTTTGTCTTATTGCAGTCAATAGAGGTCTAGACATTTTTAATGATCTAATTTTTTTTTTTAAATTCACCCTATTTTATGTTCACAATTTTTTAAGACATTTATTTTCAATTGCATTAAATTTATTCCATGTCTTTAATAGTTCTCCAAATTTCGCTGGCATATGTTACAATTGAAGATTCATAGTTTGGTCTTGACGCTGTATACCTTGAGCACCATATTTTCTTACTGCTTTTGAAGGATGTTGTTGCTTTGCCAGTATGCATCATAATTACCTTCTTTGTATATCCTTGAGAGTCAAAATTGCTACCCAGATAGGTTAAATGGTCCGTTACTTTTGATGGTTTGTTCTCTAGTATGATATCTACATAATCTGTTCTTGGTATCTTTAATATATTGTTTTACTATAATTCATTTGTAGTCCTTTTTTTTTTTTTTGCTGTACACAACAAACTGTTTTCCTTTGCATATCTTTGTTATTTTTACATAAAGAACAATATCATCAGCAAAATCCTGATCTTCTAGTTGTTTATTCTCCACTCATTCAATGCCAGTGTTGCCTTTCCAACATTTTTTTCTTTACCCAATCAATGGCTACTCCAAACAAAACTGGAGATAGAATGCAGCCTTGCACATTTGGAACCACTCTATAAATTTATGTTAATGCATACTTTTTTGGCTGGTATGCCTAAGCACTTCAAAATTAACATAAAGTTCTGTGTAAGCTCGCTCTTTTACTGCTCATATACACAGGTCAGAAGAAGAAAGAAAGCATAATGAACCATACGGAATTGACATTTTTGTGTGATTTTGTTTCCGTAGGGACTCTGTGATATGAAGCTGGCCTTTCAATGTTTTCGGCTGGCTCTGTCTCATAATAATGATCATGCTGAGGCATACAACAATCTAGGAGTGTTGGAGCTAAGGAGAAATCATGTGGATGCGGTATGTGTCAGCTAAAATCATGTTTAAAACTTTGTGTCATTCTGCTTCTCCTATTCCTTTCTTCTTAGTTTTTTACCTCTTTTTCTGCTTCTCTCCTTCTGGTTCTGTTTTTTTTTTCTTTTTTGTTGTTGTTTTAATTCTGAAATTGTTATTAGTTGGCGTGAATTTTCTAAGAAATTATACCGAGAAAGTTTTTAAGCAGATCTTTGGTACTACACTGAAATCACTTGAAAGCTAAATCTTTGTTTCAAGAAAATCATGTTTGAGCATTGAGATTTTGTATGAAAATTGTGTATTTACATAAAAAGTAATACTTCTCTTTTACCTATTTTTGGGAGAAACTCTTGTCTTTGGCATATTGTAAAATGATAAACAGCAGCTCTGAAAGTGCATTTCGTTGAAAATTGTCAAAACTACACTCAGATGACATTGGCATGGTACCAACAATAAAATTAATGATGATATATCATAAGACATGGTAGAGCATCGTCTAACACACTTGCTTGCTGGCCTGGTGGCCAAAGGTTTGAATACCAGTCTTGGTATATTATTTAAAAAATTTACCTGGGAACCCAGCTAATATAGGTGCAAAACATTCTTGGGAGTGAAGGCAGCCAGCGTATATGGGGTTAATACCAGTATTTGAAAATGGGTTCTAAACTTGTTTCAAGATTTTAGGTTAAAAGGTTAAGGGTTGAAGTTGATAGAGAGTATCGACTTCTTTGAACTGGGTTTAATCCCATATGGCTTGGTCTTTATCAACAGAATGGTAGCCACCTGCCGAGACCATTGCACAAAATACAAACACCGTAGCCCTAGCAGCCATCCCCAAGAGTCTCCATAAAAATTGCACTTGTGAACTGAATGATGCAGCTGTAAAATGAACCTATAGACTTCAGAGCACAGGGCAAATGCTTGACCTCTCTGCCTTGGAGACCCCCATAGATTATAGGAAGTTAGCATAGAGATAGCGCTTCGCTAGTGCTGTTTCTACTTATGGACAGTAGTCTACGATTTCGCGGCACAAGCTAATGAGTTAATTGCTTGGTGCAGAGCTGTGAGCTGTGTTTTTTAAAAATGTGGAATGCCTTTCATTTGTGCTGTGGTTGAGTCATTGTATTCAATTTATCTGATAGCCGGTCTACATGTAGGCTGGGGAAATACCTTTTGTAATAGTTCTACATATGTATAGCCAACTTATCGTGCCCGACTATTTCCATCAATGACAAACTGCATTTCTGGTGGTGACTGTTGGCATTGGCTCCTCTAGCAACTGCCATATGCATTTGCTGCATGCACATATTTCAGGATTGTGCTGGGACTAATTGTTTGTTGACCAGATTTTCAAGTGGATCAGTGAGGGATATTTCATTTGCTTTTTTCCTGGCACAGGAATGGAGCATGTATGGGGTGACCCGATTGCAGTGAAGTTGAAACTTCAACTATGACTGAGGCTACGTTTAGAGACTTGTCTTCCTTCTCTGTACCAAAGTACCATCTCTACAGGGCTTTATTACAAAGATAAAGCTCAAAGCCCAAAAACAAGTGTGTGCTAGACCAGTAACGGAATATCTTTCTGTTATATACTTCAAACAAACAGCCCCCCCCCCCCCCCCCCCCCAAAAAAAACCACCACTCTATTTATGCTACTATTCAATGTTTAAAAACATCAACATTCTACATGAGTTAAACATCCAGAGAACTCGCTCATAAACAGCAACATGTCTCGACAATTGAAGTATTTTGGCCACATCAAACGTCATGGTGGCTTGGAAAAGACGGTGTTGGAGGGTGCAGTTTGTGGAAGGGGAGGCAGGGGTCGACCTCCGTGAAGATGGATACAGGATATGAGGATGTGTTGGAAATGAAAGCACATGTAGCTGGAGATGTGGCTAGGGAAAGGGATACTTTCAGGTTATAGCTATGAAGAAAGAGACTTTCTGTAAAGGACTTGCTGATTGATGATGATGATGATAATTGACTGTTTATCAGCTCACTTATTTATTGTACATATGTATGCAGTTGTAAAGATTTTTTATAGCACTTCAACACATTTATTATCATTACAGTTGACATCTTTTGACTAAAATGTTTTAAATCTTGTCAAAGGCTACTTTTTTCTTGAAAGTTCTAGTAGAGGTTACAGAGCTTTTTAGTTTCTGTTATCTGTGGAAAATTGACTTCAATTTTATTTTTTCTGTCACACATAGGCAAGGTCATTTTTCCAAGCCTCATTTGTGATGTCACCACATCTGTATGAACCCCATTACAATTTTGCAGTGCTGGCAGATCAGGTCAGTTAAGTAATTTTGTTTTTGTCATTTCGTTTTGCCATCACCATGTTTTAGTACCGAATGTCATTTCAGAAATCAAAATCTGATGTCCCTTGAAAAAGCACACCATTTTTTAAAAATATTTTTAACCTGATTTTGTTTGGACCAGAATTTTGTTAAAGAGATAATTGGTGTGATTTCTTTCTTTTTTATTCATTTTTTTTTCTTTCATTTGCTTTCTTTCTTAATTTCTCTCTTTCTATTTTTGTTTCTTTGTTAGTGGTAAGTTATCTGTTACATCTTGTGTGTTCTTGTGCCCTATTGCGAGGAAAACAAGAATAGACCCATTGCCTCCTCAAAAAACAAGTTGTAAGAACTGACTAACTAGGGGCTTCTTTCGAAGTCGAGGTGCATCTGAACTGACAGTCTGCATACACATTAGTTAGATCTGTAAAACGGATGTACATGCAACACTCAGGTTCTCGAACAAGAGTAAAGTCAGGAGGTGAACAATCAACCATAATTTTTTGCTGGAGTTTAAAGCCGGTGAATGTGAAGAAGAAGAAGAAGAAGATGGAGGAAGAAGAAAAAGAAGAAGAAGATGAAGGAAGAAGAAGAAGAAGATGATGGAAGAAGAAGAAGAAGATTATCTTATAGTGTTTATTTGTTTATCTAACTTTCCTTTTTTTGTTTAATATAAATGTAATGGGGTTCTTTTCTTCTTAACTTTTTTTTATAAGTTTACACACTCTCTCAAATCATTCTTGACTTCTTCCATCCTTGTACATTCTAACTTCACTCACGGTTGCTGTCCTTTTTGTCACGTAAAACAGAAACTAACATCAAAAGCAATTAGTAAATGGAATATTATTTGCAGATATGAGCAGAATTGTCTGTCTTTTGCACTTAATCTGATAGTTTTTTTGGCAGGTTCTTGCTCTACACACACACACACATATACACATGCATGCACATGCGTGGGCGTGTCCACATACACACACACACACCTCTCTTTCTTCCACCTCTTCTCTACCCTTGTGTTTCTCATTCTACAGTGCTTTAAAAAAATACAGTCATAGTTATCTGCGCTGAGATATTTCTGTATTTCTCTAGTTCTATTAACATAATCCCTTGTTTCAGCCACTCCCTCCATTTGCTTGTGTATATGTCCACACATTGTGATCCTGCTCATTCAGTTATGATGTATATAACTGTAGTTGTCTGTGCCAATGAAGTGCTTCTCTGTGATATCACTAGAGAGCTACTTGACATTTCCTGCTACAGGAAATCACTTGAGAGCTCTTTGGGATGGCTCGCTAGTGGTCTCCCTTTCACCGTTTATATTTATGCTAGTTCTTTTTGGGAGCCTGTGGTTCTGACATTGTGGTTCATAACTTGAAAATGAAAATTTTCTGGCAAAAAAAAGTCTGTGTTATTCATAGAATAGGTACTTTCTTTCCAACCTTTTTCCCCCAATATTGTAGCCTGTAGTAAATCCAGCATTTCTGACTGTGACCCAGTCCGGTAAATGTGGCTTAACCAAGATTTCTGTTAGCTATGGTCTGTCCCTAAGAAGCCTAGCTAGCAACATTAGTTTCTACTTGCACCTGCAAAGTATTTATGAAGCCAGAATATGTTATGTCATAAATTCACCAGAGCCTTAGTGTTAGATTACAATATGTCTTACTATTTGTAAAAACTATTGGAAAACTAGGCTATCCTCCGAATAACGGTCCTAAATTATCGAGGCGGAAAATATACCCTAACAGGGCCTCTGTCACGTGTCAGTTGCGCACTTCCAGGGACTATTACGCCACCACCGAATCGCGAACTTCCGGCGATTTCTGCCACCGCCGAGAGTATCCCCCACGCCGCTCGCGCAGCGTGGATTGGGGCTAAACTAGATGGCTAGGACTCACGAGCAAATAAATAAAATGATGGAAGCTGCAGGAGATGCATGGGGGATACTCTCAGCCGAAAACTATTCCATTTAATACTTCAAACTGTTCTTTTTTTTGGATAGCTTTATTAATATATTATTGAAATGTTTTTTTTTCTTTGTAAATGTAGATAACATTTGTGAAATAAAAATTCTAGTGATCTGTGTCAGACGGAGTGTTTTGTGCTTGTGTGTAGGTGCGGGGGGGGGGGGGGGGGGGGTCTCTTGGGTTCCTGCATTTTTTTTTTCTCAAGAATTTCTGGAGCAAAATAGTTAACAACAAAAGGTTTTAGTAAAGAGTAGTCAGAAGATTTGCTATAACCTGCACAGATAAAACAAGTCTATGGTACAGTACCAGCAAACAAATGATCATCATGTGCCTTGCTAAATGAAATAGATGTTCATGTCACCCTACAGATCTCATTCCTCTGTGTTCTTGATCATTTATATGATATTATGATGATATTTATCTAGCCATCATTTTGGACCATCAAACATCAATTGCCTCTCTGCCTTTGCCTTATAAACCGCTGATCTGTCCTAAGGCTCTGCACATTAGATGACTTCTTATATCGACACACTGTTGTCACCAGATGTAGCCCAGTCTCATTCTTTTTCTCTATTTGTCTTGCATTTCTTGAGTGGCTTGAATTATCTATTTGTTTTTCTTTTTACCTAATTCAGCTACAGTGTGACTATACATTTTTGCCTTGATCTTCCTCTCACCTTTAATCCAGATGTTCTTCTATAGAAAGTTTCATTTATGGTTTGGTCTGGCTGCATTCTTACTAGATGGTCAAACTACTTTATTCTTTGTCTGTTGATGTAATTCCGGTACAATCTTGTTACAGTCTTATTATATGACTTAAATATTATTTCTTGATCCTCTTTATACCTGTGTGTCATACTTATCTGCCTCTCACACTGCACTTAAAATATAACGATAGTGTAGTCTTCATATTTAATATGAGGAGAGCATTTTTCACATACGTATAATCTTTCCTCCTTAAAATTATTTTGTGCGTAATATCTCATTAATATCTCATAGTCATTATTTACCACTTTGGGCATGCTTTAGAAAATAGAAAATATCATCCTACATGTTGAGCACCGAAACTGGACGTTTGGAATAATTATCTCAATAAGAGTGCTCAGGAAGAAAGAGAATAGCTGGGTCCAAAGACAGTGGTTGGAGTCTCTGAAGCGCTCCGGGTTGACACATATCAGTTTCATATTTTTGCCAGGGCATGCAGGTGTGCAAGGAAATGAGCAAGCTGATTTGCCTGCAGATAAAGCTACTGTGGAAGGCTGATGAGCAATGGATGATGCTGATGTTATGAATGCTCTACGAGAAGTAAGTGTGACAAAACAGAGGGCTATGAAGGAAGCCTAAGAAGAATAGGAAATCAACACAGAACCGGTGTCATGAGTCACTACATGCTGCAGGATTTACTAAGGAGGTGATCCAAGCACTTATGGCCTGAATAGTTCCATGTGTAGTGAGGATAATCTATCGACTCACTAACTAGATGGACTTTTGGACATGGTTTTAAAGTCATCAACATGATTATCATCATCATCATATACTGTGTCAATCAGCGTAGGCAGTCACAGTTTGCCATCTTACACAGTTGCTGTTGAATGTTGAATTAAGAATCGACATCACAGCACTCAGGACAATCCCATAAGCGTTCCGTCACCATCTTTAGCAGCAGGCGAAAAGTTACAATTCCAATGGCACTAGTAACTATCTGATTGTATATCATCTCGCCTTTCCCCTGAGTTTTGAGCGCCGGCCAGATCCCATTGTAACTCCTCACAGCCCCATTCTCCCCAGGCTGTAATGATCTATCTGTGCCTCCACATTGTTCAATCGCTCCCAAAGAGCCCTCACAACATCCAGCTTGTCATACATTAGTTCACCACCAAGCAGTGCAGAACCAGCCAGTCTATCTACCTGCTTATTTCCCAACACACTTGCATAACCTGGAGAAAATATCCAAAGGTTGCTGACTGCCAGGAACCTCTGAAGTGATGCTTGCCACTCTGCACGGAGCATGCCTGTCTCCACCTTTCTCAACATGCTCTGCGAGTCAGTTACAATCACGGCAGGTGTGTACAGCTGATTCTCAAGCCAACGGAAGGTTGCAGTGACTGCCTCCACCTCCATTCTCAAACTAGACATTGTGATATATGCCAGGCTTTGCTGCACCAAGCTTTTGCTATGAACCCCCATGCACTTCACCTGCCCCTCAATACAGAGCCATCTGTATAGATAATCACATCACCTGGGTGGGAATTGTCATGAATCCTTTGTTGAAATTCTGATTCTGCAGCAGCAGCTGGCCAGTCCCTGCACTCACATCTCAAAGTGATAATGACCCTATGCAAGTCTGAAACTTGCTCAGAGACTTTGACCCACTCCTCACCTCCCTTAAATTTATGGAGCCTAGCCTTGCACCATTCAAGACCTTCCTCTTTTCAGTCTGTGACTCTTAGCTCTACCCAGGGCTTCATGCACGAGGTTCTTCTTGTCTGCAGCTACTCTGAGATTTGACTTTGCAGAACTTTGAGCCTTTCAGCAATAGTAGGCAGTGCAGGTATATATCTCATACACGCTACCAGGGTATTACTTGTACATCCCAGAATTACCCACAAGGCTTCATTCTGTATGCGTTCAAGTTTCATCAGCTGACTCTTTGATATGGTAAGCATTCCAAGTCCATAATCTATCATGACAGGATCACATGCTGGAACATTGTGAATAGCATTCTTTGTTTGATGTCCACTGCTGCCATAATCTTGAGAGCATTGAGTTCTTGTTGGCATTTCACTGCAGTTGCCTCCACATGATCCTTGAAGTGCAGGCTTCTATCGTAAATGATACCCAGGTACCTCAATTTGCATTTTCTTTTGATGTTATTGTCATTAATTGTGAGGCTTGGAACATCTGCTCTTAAATTCTATTGTCCAGAGAGCATCACAAAACAGCCACCTTTTCTGAATTGATGACAGCACCCATTTCTGTACACCAATTGATCACTTTGTCTACAGTTGTCTGCAGCTCTTGGGCTATCCTTTGCCTATCACTCCCCTGCCTATATGCAAGAACAGTCCTGTCACATTTTTTTCACTTGCGCAGAGCAGAATTGTCATGTTTCACATGTAATATGATTACAAAGAAGAAAAGTAATGTTTCACATACTGTGTAATAACAGTCAATGTTACGTGTGTATGTGTGTGTTTGTGTGAGTGTGCACGCACATGCATGCATGTTTGTGTGTTCATTGTGCATGCATGTTTTTCTATTCAATTATATCTTTTTTTCTTCTGGCTAATGTAGTGGCTAGCCCTCACCTATTGGCCCGAAGGTCTAAGGTTCGAATCTGCATTAAGGTGGATTGTTTCCAGAATTGACCTGGGCTACTCACTAAGTTCACCAAGCCCAAAATGGGTAAAGGTAATTTCCAGGAAAGTAAAAGTGGCAAGTGCGATATTAACCACATCACCCACTGAGTGCCAATTGGTTTTTTCAAATATGAGTCTAGTATCATATGCTGATGTGCTACAAGCAGGAAAATGAATTCTACAAGCATGAAAAATGAATCCTTAACTTCAATTTTACTTTTTCCATTTGTTCCTTTCTTGTATGAATGGGAAAAGTGAGTCAGAGAGTAAATAACTTATTTTATGATTACACTATTATGTGAAAAACAGTAAAATAAAATTTCATAAACTAGTTAATGGCCTGTTCCTATTTTCACATATTATTACTTTATGTAATGAACATAAATGTTAGATACTTTTTTTTTAAAACTCAGTAGTCTAAAATAAAATACAAATACTGTAGATACGTGTGTATTTTATTTTGTTGTATTGTGCTGTAAATTATCATCAGCATCATGTGCCCTGCCATCTGGTGTAGGCGCTCATGCATCTCCACAGATCATGATCTCTAATTGCTTGGAACAGCTTTCTTGATTATATCCCTCCATGCCATCCTTTCAGCCCATCCAGCATCATCTATCTTGGTTCGACCCCTGGTAAGGTGATAGAGTTTTTCTGTCAGTGGCAAAATAAAACATCCTGCACAGTCCGTGGCGACAGCCCTAGCCATGCGGCTCGAAATCATCAGGCTCGAAACCTCCCTGTTTACACCGCCCTAAAAAGTGGTAAATGGAGACAGTAGTGACAATTTGACAGTTAATAAGTAAATGTGAATTATTTTAGTTACTATTATTTTAGTTACTTTGTGGTTTTAAATGATCAAATTCTCTGTGTGGGGGCTGTTTTGAAAAGGGGGTGGGGGAGTTAATAGACCCCTGCCCCCCCAACAAACATATAATAAAAGACAATTAATTAAGAGTCTGTTGAAAATGGATTGTTTGGGATGAAAGGCAAATAGCCTAACAGCACAAAATGCCAACCATCTTTTTAGGGTGAATACAGAAAGAAAAAAAAAAAAATTATAAAATGTTACACATGTCAGTTACTCTTAAGCACAAAAGAAATTATGTTATAAGGCTTTCCAGAAGTCCTGTCAAACTTTAAAGATCTCTAACTCAGTAATAGTTTGGTGTAAAATGTTAAAATTGGCATACAACCTGTTAATAATCATGTCCTTGTACGTAATTTTTTTTAAATGTAAACAAATATTTAGTTTTCATTTTGCCTTTTTTTTGCGGTAATTGAAAAAACAGAGGATTGAAAGCAAACAGTCAGCAAGCTTACAATAACAAGTAAATTGACTAAGTGGAACTTTTCATAACATCAAATTGCACGTGTGTCATAGGCGTTTCATTCCCCGGTGGTCATCTGCAGCATTAGTGTTGTGGATTTTTCATTATGTGGGGAATAGGCTATCAAAATAATCACCACGTATCGCTGCACATATGAACTGATTTCCAATCAATCTCCACATGTGTCAGTTACTGCATATTCCATTTTTTTGGGGGGTACAGAAATTGTTAGTCAAACAAAGATCAAAGACATTCATCGCTTTAAAAAAACAGTAGCAACTGAGTTGAGTTAAGTCAATAATTTACATCACAACACTCAGGGCATTCCCATGCATGCTCAGTCCTCATCTTCAGCAGCAAGCGCAGAGTTCCAATACTGATGGTACTGGTCACAATCTGGTTATATGTCTGTCTTGCCTTTCCTCTGAGTGTAGTGAGCAGGCCAGACCCTCTGGTTACACCCAGGTGCATCATTCTCTCCAGCCATAGTAATCTTCTTTCTCTACTGATTCTGTTGCTTTGTGCAATTGTTACTTATTGAATCATAAGGACATGGGAATCCTAAGACCACAAGCACAAATTTATGTTGCTCCATACAGGAGTTTTTCGAAATATTTGTTGAAGAAAAGAAATCATATATTTTATTTATTGTTCAGTTCAGCTATTATTTTTACAAAAGTATGCAGTGTTTCATAGTTCAGTTACTCTAATATATATATTGTCATGAAGAAGGAAAAACAATTGCCAGGTGTTGAATACAAACTGACAAGCAACTTTTTTCTTGCCAAAATCTTCCAGTAAAATTTTACAAATAGTCTCTGTATTATTACCAAATTCATCTTCCATCATCCTCACAGTCAAACAACGATCTTCTTGTATTCGTTCTTGGAATTTTGCAATGAGTTCCTCATTGTGAACAGAGATTGGGCATCCAGGTCTAATTGCATTAGTAATCATTTCCTCCCCACTTTTAATCATGAATACCAGCTGAAAATCTAAGCACATGATAAACTTGTCGCATCAATTCAGCTGTTGCAATAGCGCTTTTTCTGAGTTTTAAACAGAATTTAATGTTAGCCTTTTTGCTCCATGCTGACTAAGCAACAATGCAACTCAGACTAGGTTAACAAAATGGTGGCTTGTTTGTTGTCTGCTTATCAGGTGGCGATGAAAAGTTGCCAGATCATAGACGAAGGTTGCCTCTTTGGACTCCATGCTTTGATTTATAGCTGGCGTTTTTGTCTTGGCCATAATAAAATCAGTCTCATTACCTTATTGTCTGACCTTGTAGAAAGAAATTGCAATCATCTGTGAGTATGTTTCCAAACAAGATTCATGCCTGCACACATGAATACCTTAGTCTGAACAGTAACAAAGCAGAAATACTATTAATTACTTAGAAACAATTGGCCTCCAGAATGAACATATTAATACTAGTTTCGTCCTTTTTAGGACAAAATTTTTTGTTATTTGAAGCCCCACCTTGGCTTTTGCCAGGGGCCGCAATATAGGCAGGCCATAAACATGGGCAATTGTCTGAACCCGGTTTCTGGGACCTCTCCCCGGCGATCCTCATCCACATGGTGGCACTTTGTGCCATCGGGTGTTTATCGCTTGTGTGATGTTCTAATGGGGTAGAAAGTCAGTCAGTCATCGCCATGTGGAATGCGGTTTTTAGTTATTTTGAAGCCCCACCCTGGCCCTGAATATAGTCGGGCCTGATATATATGGCCTGACGGCTAAACGGGGTTTCCGGGACCTCTCCACGGGAGAGGTAGCACCTTGTGTCACCTGGTGTTTATCGCTTATGTGATGTCCTGGAGGGGTACAACTTACCTACCTACCTATAACAGCAGATGGAAGATGTATTAAAGAAGTCAATTGCAGAATAGCTCGAATACATACATCATTTAATAGGATGGGCAGTAATATTATGTGCACTTGTCATTTGGGGTGAAAAGGTGAGTTCCTAAGAGCTACATCGTGCCTGTCATAGTGTACGGAAGTAAATAACGGATAGTCAGTCAATTTGTGAAAAATGTGAAAGCAGCAGCGATGTGGCTTTAAAGATGAATGATGACAAAACAGAGGGAAACAAATGTAAAGAAGATATAATGAAATTAACTCAGAAGAAAGATGGAGCCATACTTTTTTTTTATAAATGACCTTGACTGCCAGTTCTACCCAGCCTTGAGTGGGTACCAGATGCAGTCCTGTGAAGTAAAGACGGCCGGCGTGATACTGACCACATCACCCACCAAGTGCCGATTGGTCTATACAAATATAGTTCTAGCCCTAAATTCCCAATACGCCTAAAGGCGTGGAAAAGGGACCTTTACTTTACTATCTCAGAAGATCCCTGATTACCCTAATTGAAAAGAAATATCCAAGCATAAATAAGTCTACAAAAGCCTTAACGAGAGTAGTCTGAAGGCATAAGCTCTTGGGAGAAGAAAGGCAGAAGAGAAAGGCAGATGAAGGAACCAAGTATTGACATCACAGCACTCGGGGTATTCCCAATAATGAACTGTTCCCTTCCTCAATTGCCAACGCAGTTTCCATTCTGCTGGTGTCAGGTGCAACCTGATTAAAAGTAAAGTAGATATTTCTTTTCCCCTTGCTTGCTAAATATCGCTAGGCCCCTCATGCTCACTCACAAGTGGATGATCCGCCTGTCTTGTAATGACATCTTTCCTGTAGTGTCCAGTTGGCCGTTAAGCAAAGTACACTTTTTTGAACTAGGGTCTATCGACATATCAAAGTGGCATGTTCGACTGTTGTGCGCTTCTTAAAAAAAAAAAACACACACACACACACACTCTCTCACCATTTTGCTTGTACCATTGCTTGGGTCTACCGGGAAATTTTTATGGGCTGATTGGAATGAAAATGGTCTGCCTGAGCGATTCAAGTCAAGGATTTTTCTCTCAATAATCCCCCCCCCCCCTGTTATTTAGGGTGTGCTTTTATTTATACCAGAGCCGTCTTGACGGCATTATGGGCCCCTGGGAAAAAACAGTGTGCTGGGGCCACAACGACAACAACTCACAGGGATGTAATAATCGTAATTGATAATATGTTATGTTTAACATATATACAGATTATCATGGGGCCCATTTGCTCCTGCGGTCCCTGGGCAAGTACTCATCGGGCCCATGCGTTTCATGCGTAACATCCACTGTTATTACCGCCCATAGTGTTAAACGATG
Organism: Candidula unifasciata; assembly: GCA_905116865.2. NCBI lineage: Eukaryota > Metazoa > Mollusca > Gastropoda > Stylommatophora > Geomitridae > Candidula > Candidula unifasciata. Next base: position 345,046 of record CAJHNH020007667.1, read on the forward strand.
TATGTCCCTGGTTTCTACACTCACACCCCCCCCCCCCCAACCCCCCTTTTATTTTTTTTTTAATTTATGCCAGTCAGTATATGTGCACATGTATATTTCACAAAAAGAAAACAAACAAAATGTAATTTAGTTTGTGTAAATGAAGCGAAAACTGCGTTTAATCAGTTTAAGAGCAGTCCCACGTTGCCACTACTTATCTTTCAGGAGTAACACATTGTTCTTAAGTGTCCAACAGTCCGACCAGTTAACAGTACAGCTCCACTGCCACGGAAGTGAAACTCCCAAATTTGCGTTGCCACTTGAGCGCGTAGAAACGTGATTTTGATGGCGTACGCTGAGCTAACAACATTGGTCAAGATAATTCAATCTCAGGCATTGCCATAAGGGTGCAGCTTAATAGGTCAACAACTAAACTTAATCGCCATCCACTGTATTTGGTAATGAATGCCCGGGAGGTCGGTGGAGACAGAGGGTTAAATCCTGGGTTCATTTAACTGAATGCGTCGTTTGGTCCCCAGTGCCATTTATATCCAGATGCCTGAGGATTGCCGCTGGGGCTACAGAGTTCGTGTTTTGTGCGACGCTCTTGGTGGGCGACTAGCCATTCTGCGAAGCGAGAGAGAAAGGGAGGGAGGGAGAGAGAAAGAGAGCTATATATGACAAAACATGGTGCAGTGGCTGATAAAAAAGGAGTGTGTGGGGGGGGGGGGGGGTTTAAATACAAATAAAACCTGTGGTGAGCAACGGGAGTACATCTTTTTTTCAAGAGCTAGACGAAAGAATACTTCTAAGGAAATGCATATAATACTATGTGTCCCAAAGACAATTTTGTTCTCAATACGTGAATAAGAAATAATCGTACTTGAACGCTCCCACGCCCCCCCCCCCCCCCCCACCCCCGATTTTTTTTTTTTTAAATAAACAGCCTGAGGGTCCCTACCTACATAATTTCTTTATAATCAAGTGCCTTGCCGACACGCCTCGCCGAAGCTTGTGATCTCTAACAGTATGATGTCTTGTTCTGATCTCTCTTTATACCAGGACAAAATTATGTCAAAATCTTCTCGGGCTCTCTCTCTCTCTCTCTCTCTCTCTCTCTCTCTCTCTCTCTCTCTCTCTCTCTCTCTCTGTGTCTTCCTCACAAAACTTTTTAGTCTTCCCAACATGTTCCAGCTTCTGTCTCTCATAACATCTATACAGATCTGTTTTATAAAAGTTGCTCTTTGTATGCGTCTTCGTTGCCCATGTGTTCTACCCTGTGTGGATTCAGGGGCCAAAGTCCAATTGGACGAACAACCAAGACTTTTCGCTGGGGCTTACAGCCAGTGAACAAAGAAGAAGCAGAACCCCTGTGTTCTGCCTTATGTCTTTAGTATGTCTTTCAACGACAACGGGCTCACTGTGAAATTTAGTGGTCACTTTACATAACACAAATCTGTCCTGTGTAAATGAACTTTCAACAAACAGCCGCGTGAGAAATGGGTAATGGGATTGTCAGTTGTTTAATGGCTGTCTGCTTGTAGATTAAATAGTTGTTTAAAAACATATTTTGTATAAGTGCGGTACGGGTGTCTAAGCTAATGTCAGCCTGACATGTTTGGATGTGCGTTTGCATGTTTGTATGTCTGCTTTCTGTCTGCTTGTCTCACTGCCTGTCTGAGCGAACGAATGCACGTGGGCACGTATGCCTGCCCGTACATATGTACGTACGCACGTACGAATCTTCGCTTGTATTTATCTATTTATTTTGTGTGTTTGTGCTTGTATATATATGTGTGTGTGCGTGCGTGTGTGTGTGTGGTATGTGTGTGTCTGTCTGTCTGTCTGTCTGTCTGTCTGTCTGTCTGTCTATCTGTCTGTCTGTCTGTCTGTCTGTCTGTCTGTCTGTCTGTCTGTCTGTCTGTCTGTCTGTCTGTCTGTCTGTCTGTCTGTCTGTCTGTCTGTCTGTCTGTCTGTCTGTCTGTCTGTCTGTCTGTCTGTCTGTCTGTCTGTCTGTCTGTCTGTGCGTACGTACGTACGTACGTACGTACGTAAGTACGTACGTACGTATGTATGTATGTATGTATGTATGTATGTATGTATGTATGTATGTATGTATGTATGTATGTATGTATGTATGTATGTATGTATGTATGTATGTATGTATGTATGTATGTATGTATGTATGTATGTATGTATGTATGTATGTATGTATGTATGTATGTATGTATATGTATGTATGTATGTATGTATGTATGTATGTATGTATGTATGTATGTATGTATGTATGTATGTATGTATGTATGTATGTATGTATGTATGTATGTATGTATGTATGTATGTATGTATGTATGTATGTATGTATGTATGTATGTATGTATGTATGTATGTATGTATGGTATGTATGTATGTATGTATGTATGTATGTATGTATGTATGTATGTATGTATGTATGTATGTATGTAATGTATGTATGTATGTATGTATGTATGTATGTATGTATGTATGTATGTATGTATGTATGTATGTATGTATGTATGTATGTTGTATGTATGTATGTATGTATGTATGTATGTATGTATGTATGTATGTATGTATGTATGTATGTATGTATGTATGTATGTATGTATGTATGTTATGTATGTATGTATGTATGTATGTATGTATGTATGTATGTATGGTATGTATGTATGTATGTATGTATGTATGTATGTATGTATGTATGTATGTATGTATGTATGTATGTATGTATGTATGTATGTATGTATGTATGTATGTATGTATGTATGTATGTATGTATGTATGTATGTATGTATGTATGTATGTATGTATGTATGTATGTATGTATGTATGTATGTATGTATGTATGTATGTATGTATGTATGTATGTATGTATGTATGTATGTATGTATGTATGTATGTATGTATGTATGTATGTATGTATGTATGTATGTATGTATGTATGTATGTATGTATGTATGTATGTATGTATGTATGTATGTATGTATGTATGTATGTATGTATGTATGTATGTATGTATGTATGTATGTATGTATGTATGTATGTATGTATGTATGTATGTATGTATGTATGTATGTATGTATGTATGTATGTATGTATGTATGTATGTATGTATGTATGTATGTATGTATGTATGTATGTATGTATGTATGTATGTATGTATGTATGTATGTATGTATGTATGTATGTATGTATGTATGTATGTATGTATGTATGTATGTATGTATGTATGTATGTATGTATGTATGTATGTATGTATGTATGAAAAATGTATATGTGATGTATGTATGTATGTATGTATGTATGTATGTATGTATGTATGTATGTATGTATGTATGTATGTAATGTATGTATGTATGTATGTATGTATGTATGTATGTATGTATGGTATGTATGTATGTATGTATGTATGTATGTATGTATGTATGTATGTATGTATGTATGTATGTATGTATGTATGTATGTATGTATGTATGTATGTATGTATGTATGTATGTATGTATGTATGTATGTATGTATGTATGTATGTATGTATGTATGTATGTATGTATGTATGTATGTATGTATGTATGTATGTATGTATGTATGTATGTATGTATGTATGTATGTATGTATGTATGTATGTATGTATGTATGTATGTATGTATGTATGTATGTATGTATGTATGTATGTATGTATGTATGTATGTATGTATGTATGTATGTATGTATGTATGTATGTATGTATGTATGTATGTATGTATGTATGTATGTATGTATGTATGTATGTATGTATGTATGTATGTATGTATGTATGTATGTATGTATGTATGTATGTATGTATGTATGTATGTATGTATGTATGTATGTATGTATGTATGTATGTATGTATGTATGTATGTATGTATGTATGTATGTATGTATGTATGTATGTATGTATGTATGTATGTATGTATGTATGTATGTATGTATGTATGTATGTATGTATGTATGTATGTATGTATGTATGTATGTATGTATGTATGTATGTATGTATGTATGTATGTATGTATGTATGTATGTATGTATGTATGTATGTATGTATGTATGTATGTATGTATGTATGTATGTATGTATGTATGTATGTATGTATGTATGTATGTATGTATGTATGTATGTATGTATGTATGTATGTATGTATGTATGTATGTATGTATGTATGTTATGTATGTATGTATGTATGTATGTATGTATGTATGTATGTATGTATGTATGTATGTATGTATGTATGTATGTATGTATGTATGTATGTGTATGTATGTATGTATGTATGTATGTATGTATGTATGTATGTATGTATGATATGTATGTATGTATGTATGTATGTATGTATGTATGTATGTATGTATGTATGTATGTATGTATGTATGTATGTATGTATGTATGTATGTATGTATGTATGTATGTATGTATGTATGTATGTATGTATGTATGTATGTATGTATGTATGTGTATGTATGTATGTATGTATGTATATGTATGTATGTATGTATGTATGTATGTATGTATGTATGTATGTATGTATGTATGTATGTATGTATGTATGTATGTATGTATGTATGTATGTATGTATGTATGTATGTATGTATGTATGTATGTATGTATGTATGTATGTATGTATGTATGTATGTATGTATGTATGTATGTATGTATGTATGTATGTATGTATGTATGTATGTATGTATGTATGTCTGTATGTATGTAGTATGTATGTATGTATGTATGTATGTATGTATGTATGTATGTATGTATGTATGTATGTATGTATGTATGTATGTATGTATGTATGTATGTATGTATGTATGTATGTATGTATGTATGTATGTATGTATGTATGTATGTATGTATGTATGTATGTATGTATGTATGTATGTATGTATGTATGTATGTATGTATGTATGTATGTATGTATGTATGTATGTAGTATGTATGTATGTATGTATGTATGTATGTATGTATGTATGTATGTATGTATGTATGTATGTATGTATGTATGTATGTATGTATGTATGTATGTATGTATGTATGTATGTATGTATGTATGTATGTATGTATGTATGTATGTATGTATGTATGTATGTATGTATGTATGTATGTATGTATGTATGTATGTATGTATGTATGTATGTATGTATGTATGTATGTATGTATGTATGTATGTATGTATGTGATGTATGTATGTATTGTATGTATGTATGTATGTATGTATGTATGTATGTATGTATGTATGTATGTATGTATGTATGTATGTATGTATGTATGTATGTATGTATGTATGTATGTATGTATGTATGTATGTATGTATGTATATGTATGTATGTATGTATGTATGTATGTATGTATGTATGTATGTATGTATGTATGTATGTATGTATGTATGTATGTATGTATGTATGTATGTATGTATGTATGTATGTATGTATGTATGTATGTATGTATGTATGTATGTATGTATGTATGTATGTATGTATGTATGTATGTATGTATGTATGTATGTATGTATGTATGTATGTATGTATGTATGTATGTAGGTGCGTGCGTGCGTGCGTGCGTGCGTGCGTGCATAGTTGTATGTATGTATGTATGTTTGTGCTCATTTTTTAGTACCAAGGTTTTTCTTCTTTCGTTAGCTTAAAATAATTGCCAGTATCTATTCTTTTTGGTTAATTTCGGTGTCTTTTTCTTGTTGTTGAATTACCTCACTGATCAGCAAAACTAGGTTTTCAATGTTTTTTTCACCTAATATGTCAAATAGGAGGGGCAGGGACCGACCAACACGAAGATAGGCACGTGATATAAGTGATTTCTTTAATATGAAAGTGCACGAGGTGGGAGAGCTGGCGAGAGACCGAGTTTCTTTCAGGCACATCGTGATGAGAGCGACGTTCTGTAAAGGATCCGCTGCATGATGATGATGATGATGTTAAATGGTTTCCATTATGTGTCATATTCAGGACAGTCTTGATGTAAATGCCATGTTGCCTATGGCTCTGTGGCGCCATTGTCTGTATGCACATGGTCGTTATTACAGTTTTAAACTACGTATATGTCTACGTGATCAATTGTAACCTGTTCTGAGGCTGGGGTAATAACTGGTTCTGGTCTGTTCATGTTATGAGAGTCATCATGTACTAAAGAGTGTGCCTTTCTGATTGACTTGGTGATGTTGTTGATGATTCTGTTATTTGTGGATGACGTTATAACTTAGATGATGTTACGTTCATACACTAACCAATCCAGATTCGCTTAAAAGTTATCTGTTGTTGTTCCCCCACCCCCTATTTTTTGGTTCCTTTTCCACCACAACTAACCCCCGTCGAATTGTCTCGGTAACGTCGAATTGAAAGCACAATGACAATGGAGCCACACAGTTGGTTAGTTAGTTAATCGACAGATTATCTTTATTGCACATCGGACGAGTCCATAAGCGCTCGGATCCCATTTTCAGTAGATCCCTCAGCGTGTGATTACTGATAACACCAGATCTGTTGCTGATTTACTATTCTTCTTTGGCTACCTGTATAGTGTTCATGTTTGGCGACACTTTTTTAACCTCAAGTTCTTGTGGTCTTTTTAGTGTTTCCGCTTCAACGTCGTCTCCTGAATCATCTTTTCGTCCTGCCTCCTTGAGAGCATTGAGAATGTCGGCCCGGCATCTTTACCAGCAAGCCGGTCTGCTACAATGAGCTACATAAATGGCCCAGACTCCTGCTTATAATTATTTCCGTTACACGTCTGATCGATTCCTCCATTCGCTCGTTACCACAACGATTGGTGGTATCTGTCTTTTAAAGGTAGGTAGCCGTACCCCACAAGGACGTCACACAAGCGATAAACACACGGTGACACAAAGTGCCATCATGTGGATGAAAATCTCCCGTGGAGAGGTCCCAAAAACCAATTTTAGCCATTAGGCCATATAAATGGCTAGGCCATATCTATGCCCCGGCTATATTCAGGGCCCCCGGCAGAAGCCAGGGTTCGGCTTCAAACAAAAATTGCACTTTACATGAAGACGTTAAATCTATCTATCTTCTTTTACCCCGCCAGGACATCACACAGGCGATAAACATCTGATGACACAAAGTGCCACCATGTGGACGAGGATCACCCGTAGAGAGGTCCCGGAAACCGCGTTCAGCCATTAGGCCATATTTATGACCGGGCTATATTGCGGCCCCTGGCAAGAGCCAGGGTGGGGCTTCAAAATAACGAACAATTTCATCCCACAAGGAGATGTCTAGCGACTGAATTTAGTCTTCGCAGTGGAGACGGCACATGATTTAGACGATCACCGTATAAAATGTTATGGGTTTTACATTAACACGGTAACATTGGTTATGAAATATAGTTAGGCAAATATTTCATTACGCGATCTTTAATTGTATAAAGTGTTATAATTACTTAAACAAGTTTCACGCAATAATCTTTTAATGACTGAAAACTTGGTGAGTTTTAACTTCTGCCTTTGTTGCACGTCTCCTAGTTTTGTGCTTAGCTATCCCATTTTATTTTTAGCCCACTCTCAAAACGTAGCCTGACCTGAATGTTCCGTTTGCGTGGTATGTATGATGTAGTCTTCAATGCCTCAGCATATAGTTAGCGCCCGCCTGCACAGTTCACTCCTGTGTTTATATTCAAAGCAGAGATGGGGGAAGTTACAAGCATATAAATCCAAGCGCTGTGTACAAAGCGGCTAGTTTATGAATGAAGATACACTGTTAAATACACACAGCAGGATTATCTCTAAAATTATATTTTTGAAATTGCGTGAAATATTTGTTTCATTAATATTTTCGAAATTAAAATGTGATTGAAGAAGAGATTGTAGAAAGTTGTTTCTTCGAGGAAAAAACAAAATTGTTAGAAAAGTGTTAAAGTCGTAATTTAATTCACTGGAATAGTTAAAAAAGGTGTACGATGGCTTATATGGCAGATGGAAAAGTTGTGGACGGTTCATGGGTGCTAAACATTTTAGTAACAGACCTGCAGGTGGAGAAAACGTTACGAGTTACGGGAGACCTTCATATAGGAGGTGTGATGCTCAAGTTGGTGCAAGCGCTTGGTAAGTTTCCCTGCTGCTTACAAGACATGATTTGTTTCGTTAATACAAGCAAACTTTGAGGCCTTCTACATTTCTGATCTTGTCTTTTTTTAAATCTGTTTCTCGTGTTCCAACGAAGTACGGGCCCTTGAGCAAATCATGCCGTCAATAGTTGTCGTTTGTAGTTCGATTTTACAGCTAGTTTTCTCAGGAAGTGAATAGCCAGTCCCATGCCAAATCTCCCCAGTCGACGTTTAGAGCATGCATTGTATGTTAACGTTTGCGTCTTTGCTTTCTTTATGGCCCCCAAAGAGCCGCGATAACGCAGTGGCTAGCTTGTGGTCCTAGGTTCGAACGCCCATCAAGTTTTTGTTTTTTCTTGTTTTTAAATTGGCAGAGTACACTTATTCCTGCTGCCAGGCGACGTCATGGGCTCCAGAACCTGGTGGGGGAGGGGTGGGGATAATTTGTAATTACCCCGACCCCCCCCCCCCCCCCCGCCCCCCAAATAGAAAAATTGACAAATAAAAATACTTGAAATAATTCGAAAAATACATTCAATTATTAGGTGGGGGGGGGGGGGGTGCTTAGCCCCTTCAATTGTTTTTTTTTTTCCTTTTGAGGCACTCAAGACCCTGAGCCCTGCCTCCCCCCTCCCCTCCGTCCCCATGACAACTACCAACACAACCAAATTATTTGCCTAGACCATTTGTGAGGTGTTACTGCAGAGAAACGAAACTTCCACTCTGCAAAAGCATCATTTTGCCAGTTCTTCTTTATGGGGCGGAATGCTAGAGAATTACTTAAAGGGATGCACACACGCTATCCACCTTCCACCTTACATCACTACGTAGAATTAATAAAATGTTATGGCCAGATACAATCTAAAACACCAAAATACTTCAAGTCACAAACCAAGAAACTCTAGACTCTATGATAACCAAGATAAGAAATGGCTTGGCCACGTTATGAGAATGAATCATGATATGCTTGCCAAAACAGCTCTCACGTGAACACCAGAGGGAAAGAGAAAAAAGGAGCGCCCAAAAACAACATGGAGATGAACGTTGGAGAGTGACCTGAATGCGGCATCTCTGACATGGAAACCTGCACTGAAGATTGCACAGGACAGGAGAGCATGGAAAGACCTCTCTGGAGCCTCATGTGCCACTAGGCATCAAGAGAATTGATGATGATGATGATTTGTGAGGTGGCAAAGATGGCGTTGTTTGGAGGACCCCCAATGTTTTCTTGCCGATTTGGGGAGAGGAAGTGTTGGCCCCTACCCAAGTTTTACCTTGGTTGTGAGGAGGCCGTTGTTGGGGATGGGGAGCCAGTGTTAAATTGGTGGCGGCGCGCCTGGGCGCCGTCGTCACTTGGAGGCTGCGGGTTCACATCGTTGCACAGTCCCTGTAACTTTCAATATTTATGTTGTCTAGTGTGCACTCAAACTTGTATCTCATCCCTTTACAATCAGTTCCAGTTCATGGTATTTCAGTGATCGCAGTGGATCCTCGAGCAGTTGAAATTTCCATGTATTATGATTAACAGTACTTGGCTTTGTAAATATTCTCAGTCTCATTAACATTGTGTAATGCCTGTGATTAACTGCGTCAGGAAGAGAGGCGTCTATATGGCGAAGTAATTACCCATTTATTTCGCCCTCTGAAGGTCGAGGGTTCAATTGCGGACTCCCTCTATCGGTTGACGAGTGTAGATGCTTCGGAAATCCATGAGAGTCATCGCTGGAGTTATGGAGTTACGTACTCTGTGCGACGTTCTTGTCGAAGACGAACAACCGCCCTGCGGATAGAGAACGGACAATACAAATTAAAACCTTGTGTAATTATGTCGATTTATTAAACACATTCTTAGAGACATTCATGCATTTACCATGACACCATTCTTTTACTAGATTCAGGTGTTTCCTCTTAGTAGCCAGTAAATATTTGTAAAGACGTTGTGAAGAGAAACAAACTTTAAAAGTTGTTAAAAAGTTGAAAACTTGATAGGAAAAGAACAGCGAGGAAAGAAACACACATGCACTAACTGTCTCACATACACACATACGCGCGCGCGCACACACACACACACACACACACACACACACACACACACTAACTGTAGTTCATGTTTACTCATGAAGCCAAATTCAATGTTAGTGCCCTCCGTTTTGTTATGCACCGAACGTGCCTCCCGCTAAATACCAAGCTATTTCCTGATTGCTTGGCTTCTTGCCAGTTTGCACTGCTATAACTCGGGTGGAAATCCCACTGTTAGTAATTTGTGCATTTTATTGCCCACACCATTTACTTAATTTCAAAGTTTATCTGGTTTATATTGGTGAATAAATCGCCCACATTATCCTGCAACCGTCACCAATCTGTTTTTTTTACCCACCTCTACATCGTCTTCTATATAATACATCTTTTAATTAGCAAGATTTTGTAAACATTCCTGTCATTTTTGTTTTATATTTGCTTGAGGCCTCAGAGATGTGGTTTTACAGTAGAATGCCTCGGACAGCCAAAAAGAGCAACCAAGAGGTTTTGAAAGAGGCGGGAGCCCGAAGACAACTTATCACAGACATCAGAAGGAGACAGACATCATTTTTCGGTCATGTTATGAGAAGAGGGAGAATAGAACATGTTGTGACGACTGGAAAGATTTTTGGAAGGAGGGACAGAGGAAGACAACGAGAGAAGATTCTTGACAGTCTTGTTACATGGCATGGAGGTGTGTCGACCCACGAACTGATACATGCTGCAGGAGATCGCAGATTGTGGAGAGGTAGGATCGCCCACGCTAGTCGGCAAGGCACCTGATGATGATGATGGTGACAGTGAGCATCACATACGCAACTATTCATCCACATCGGACTGTAGGTTAATTCGTAACCGAAGTCTGTAAGGTGCCCCAGCATAACTATTTAATTGGGTTTCTGGAATTGGATCCTGTTTTATTCTCATCCGGAAAAAATGTTAGTCTTACAAACTTCAATTCTATTTATAACCGTGGGGTACAGTCAGTACAAACACATTGTTCTCATCACACATTTAGAACACACAAAAGAACATAACATCAACAATGTAAGGTATACAGATGATACTATGATACGGTGTTGAATGTAAAGAACGAATCGGATCTGAACGTGAGAAACTAGGCTGTAAATTTATACTGTAAATTGTTTAAAAAAAATAATAGTCACTAAGTCACTTCTGAAGGGAGTGGTGGGGGGGAATAAAGAATAGTATATCATTTAAGAAAAATGTGGAAATTGATAAATCCGTACTAGGAAAAATGTGCAGTAAATCATCACAACGGAGAAAAATGGGGGTGGGGGTAGGGGTGGAGACTAGGAGATAAAGTTAGTTGCGTATCCTTTACAGGACGTTGCCAAACCTACCCCAGCATTTTTTGGCTGTTGTGGTTCTTCTAGGCTAATTTTGCCTTGAGTAGTTTGCCATGGTTAGTTGCCTATCCTTTACAAGACGTTGCAGAACCAACCCCAACAGCCCCTGGTTGTTGTGTGATTTTTCTAGGCAAATTTACGTCCAGGAGTTTGACATTGCTACTGGACGGTCGGCTTTATTGATACCACTGTCGAAACCAACGCAGGGCGCATAGCCCGCAGCTGGGATCGAACCCAGCATCCCGGTATTACGAAGCGTTCGCATCGACTTAGCCACATAGCCGATAGTTTGTTATGACTAGGAGATATTATGTACAGTTCAGCTTCCTGGTTCGGAAGGTCATCTGTATCTGAAATTATTGGTAACGGACAGTACACACGACAAAAGGTTTTGGACGGGGCATGACAAACAACGACACGAGCTATTCATCATCATGAAGCAGGTATTTTGGATATTTTCTTCAGGGTGTGCCGGTGTATAGGGGAATGAATAGAAGATGGACCGGCTGGTTGTGTACCCCTTGGTGGCGAATTGATGCGTGACAGGCTAAATGTTGTAAGGGTGAGCAAGTTAACAGAGCCAATGCGCAAATAGAGAATAGTGCTGCGAGGAGTGGCTAGGGGATCTGGCCGACGATCAACACTCAAAGGAAAGGCGAGATGGATATACAACCAGACTCTTACTGTTAACAGTGGAATTGTAACTTTGCGTTTGCTGCTGAAGATGGGAATGGAGCGCTTGTGTCAACGTCCTAAGTATTGAGATGTCGATTCTTAATTCAACATGAAGCATGTCGTTTTTAGAACATCGCTTTCAGCACAAACTGTCTAGGGAAAGAAAAAAACTTTGACCCTCGCTAGCTCTCCTGCCTCGTGCACTTTCATGCTCAACGTGCCAGATATCTTGTGCCCATCTTCGTGCTGGTCGACCCCTGCACCTCTTACCCGCTACCATGCCTTTTGCTACCGTTCTTTCCAGTCACCATGCAATGCACAACTGGGTAATACTTAGTGTAGCTTTACGAGAGCCCTATTATAACTTATTCGGAGATTGAACGGGATATCTACAGACTGCCGTGTTGGTTTTCCAACCAGGATAGAACTCCTTGAGTCAGTGTAGGCAAAATTTCAGACAGCTGCCTAAGGTAGAAAAACAAGAAAAATGTGGATTTGTTGTTTATGCAAATGGCGCCAAGTATAAGATCTGTTTCACAAGATTTATTCCGGAAATTATCAGTGAGTGTGCATTTCAGATAGGACCACAAACGGTTCTTTCGTAATATCCTAGAAGAAGAAAAAGAAGATCAGGGATCACTTCAAAAGATGCCCAGACGGAGACACAACAGAGAACCCTGGCTCTTGCTATGCTTGATGAGAAGTATCCAAACACCACTTGGACTCAGGTTTTCACCGACGGCTCTGCTACAGAAGCAGAGAGAGGAGTTGTGGAATATACATTAAACCCCCTAGCAGTAGAGCAGAAACTCTCTCTACCAGCAGGTGACATTTGCACTAACTTCAGAGCTGAGGCAACTGCTCTCTTTTCTGCAGTCCAACATCTCATCAATCAAGAACACAGAGGGCACAAAATTGTTATACTTAGTGACTCATTGTCTGTTCTCCAAGCACTATCAAGCAAAAAACAAGACAAAACTAATTGCAGATCTAAGGACCAACATTGGCTTACTCTCCAAGGAAGCAGAACTGGTCTTGCAGTGGATACCAGCCCACTGTGGTATTCAAGGAAATGAGAGAGCAGATAAGTTGGCAAAAGCTGGGAGTAATCTTCCACAACCTCATCCACCACACAGCTACAAGGAAACCAAAACAGCGCTAAAGCAGTCTTTCAAGCGGGAGTGGAGAAGGCAGAATGGAGATTACAGACCAGAGAGTGACAGCATAAACAAACTCAACAGGAAAGAACAAACAACAATTCTTAGACTTCGGACTGGACACTATGGTCTTCGAGCACACTTGTACAGAATAGGTATAAAAGAATCTGCTGCCTGTGATTGTGGAGCAGAAAGACAGACCCCTGGGCACATACTGCAGTACTGCCCTTACCTCTCCCAGCAAAGACTGTGGATCTGGCCCAAGGGAGCCACAATGAAAGAGAAGCTATGGGGGACCGGTGGCGACCTTAAACGCACAATCCTATTTGTGACCCAGACGGGACTCAATGTTTAGCATGACTGATGTCGAACGCAGAAGAAGAAGATGTTTGGCCTGCCTACTGATTGTTCAGGACTTACAGCCATATGTTAAAACTGAATGTATGAAGCAAGCAAGAATTCTTTTTTTTTTTTAAACCTTCAATGACAAAGATATATTGCATAAGATGTTCTTCATTTTATAAAATGCTGTTTTTGCCTGTCCTATACTGTTTCTTATTTCAGTAAAGCGTATTCCATCTACTATTATCCATGTGCCCAGATACTTAAATTTATGTACTTGTCCCAAAATAAAATCATTGACTTTTATTACACATTTAGGAAAAATTATTTTCTTTAATTACACCATTACTTCTGTCTTCCCAGTATTTAAACTGAGGCCATTCTTCCATTTTCGTGTCTAAAATAGATCTAAAAAGAAAACATCCATAATGTCAAACGTACGCTGAAATTTTACCTCACAAAATGTAGTACAGAGTAGACTAGTAAACATTAAAAAAAATTTCCTGTTTTGCATTCGTCATTCAGTCTGTGGTAACTAATAACTAGAAATGAAAGTAATCTTAGTTTTATAACATGTAACTAAATTTGTAAATTGTCACTGACATCTTAGTTAATCCATGAAAGCGGCATTAGCTTTTTCGTTCCATGTTGTCAGCAATTAGGCAGCTTCTTGTCTCACTGAATGTATTTCCAGCTGTACCAAACAGACGTTCACTTGGTACGCTCGTAGGTGGTGCACAAAGATAACGCTTGAAAGTATGAACCAAGGTGGGAAATCTTGATATGTTTATTTTCTACCAGTCAAGAAACGGGTGTAAGGTAACCACTATGCGTATTCGGCTCGACCGCAACTATTCTGATGAATACCGAATAGTTATTAGGTCCACTATTCGGCTCCGAAGTGAATACGAAGCGAATATTCGGTACAGCCCTAGTAAAAAGCCAGTCAGTCATCCACATAACTAAATATTGTTACCCTTGTTTGACTTGTGTTGGGGATGGAAGATAGAAGAAAAAGAAGAGGAAGAAGAAGAAGAAGAAGAAAATATGTCCTTTAAATCTGTTAGTGCCAGGCATTTGGCACTAAAACTCGATCTATCCCAAGTAGACGTTAATTTAAACTCATAGTCGTTGGGCCTCACTGAGCTAAAAACAAAAATTCATTGAACAGCAAGAGTTAACGTAACAAATGTATGGGACATAGGGAGTTCAGAAAAGCATATTCTCAATGGGAGGGCTTACTGAACTAAGATTACCGAGGTACCAAAACGTTTAAAATGGGGATTGTCCGTGGCAAGAAACCCAAGACCCTGCGTAGTGAGATTATGATTACAATACAACTGACCATGATCCGCGGGCCACTTGTTAGGCCTTTGCAGACCGAATTTGACATAGAGCTGCGATTTGAAAAGCCCTGTTTTGTGTGACTACTGATAACATATGTTGTGTTGACTGGTACTGATTAAGTTAAATCTAGACTTTTATGAGTATCAGTCAATACATTTGAGTGCATTTCTCACACTATAGTATAAGAAATTCCTGAGAAATTTGACAAAATGGGGAAGCAGAAAAACGTGCACAAAACGATATTGACAAGCAGACACCACTCTAGTGTAAGAAAGTTAAATCTCTTCTTTTATCTGTAAGACTTTTTTTTTTTTTTTAAGTTGCTCACGATGACTAAACAACCCATGCACTTTATTCACGCACACGAGCCAAAGAGCGGGCAATCCCCTCGGTGCTAGAACGTTGCCCTGCCTTCACAGTTAGTCAGCAAGCACGGCGTTAACGGGCAGCGAAAGTGCATTTTATTCTAAGAACGGAATGCCAGCTCGTCTTGCTTTCTTTGCAAAACAGAAAAGAGCTTAAAGCGAATACACTGGCAATTAGCCTGACAATGATTTTTGATGTTTTAGTAGGAGCGAATGGTGTGTAGAAAACTCAATATTGCAAACGAAATCATGGCCTTTCCCTTCTGTATGTCCGTCTGTCTATAAACCGTGGAGAAGTGGTCGCTTGTTCGTTTCACGACTATCTTTCGGTTTGCAAGTATAATTTTTATGGAGACCCCTGGAGATCCTCACCGAAGCTACAGAGTTCTTGCTTTGTTCGACGGTTTAATTTTTTTTTTTTTGGAGTCTTATTATCGAAATATAGAACCGGATCGCTTAATATTTACCAGAGGGAAGATAACATCAACATGCCAGTAATCACTTTTAGAGCATTAGCTACACGCGCGCGCGCACACACGCAGAGGAGAGGGAGAGAGAGAGAGAGAGAGAGAGAGAGAGAGAGAGAGAGAGAGAGAGAGAGAGATATGGGGAATGGAGAGAGTATGTATACTGAAGATCTGTGTCAGCCAGTCTTCATTGTGGATGCAGCCCTCGCCTGTTTGATTCACTAGCTGATATCAAACTGTACATCGTGTTTTAGTTAAAAAAAAAAAGGCATCCTATGTAAAGTATGTAAAGTTATGACTCATCTGACCAGGTATATTTCTTATGTATTAATAAAACCTCCTCAGTGAAAAGTGGAACAAAGAGAGAATGTTATCACACATCTTGAAAAGTGAATGTGACATTCATACCTTAGTATGTGTTTAGAAGGGAGTCGCCGTGGCGTAGCGGCTAGACGCTCACGTGCAGATCGGAAGGTCGTGGGTTCGCTCCCTGGCGGAGCCGGACTTTTTTCAACAATGACCTTGGCTCCCAAGTCGACCCAGCCTTGAGTGGTTACCGGGTGCAGTCCCGGGAAGTTGAGGCGGCCGGCGTGATGCTGACCACATCAGCCGATTGGTCGATAAAAATATAGGTCTAGCCCTATATGCCCTATACGCCTAAAGGCGTGGAAAAGGGACCTTTACTTTTTTTTTAAACTTATGTTTTTAGAATGGAAAAGAGTTGAAGTATTTTATGATCCTCACCAGTGCAACAAAGTTCGTGCACTGCACTGAGATTCTCCAGACTCAAGCTTGAATTAGAAGTAAAACGGAGCACTTATGAGTTACACCCATGTTTATCCGTCAAATAAACAATAAACAAACAACTAGAGTGGAATAGAGGTATTTAATCAATCTGTAACTTCTATGAAGAACGTGGTATCTATACCTTTGTATCTGTATGTGATCAGAGTGGAACTGAGGTATTTCATGACTAAAACCTGTATAGAGATTGTAACTGTCATTCTTTTGTATGTGACTAGAGTGGAACATAGGTATTTCATCACTCATGTAACTTGTATGAAGAATGTGGTATCATGAATGTGGTAGCGTGACATTCATACCTGTGTATGTGATTATAGTTTACGAGGGGTGTGTAATCACACTGTAGTTTGTATAGTCAGTGTGACAGTGATACTTTAATTTGTGGGTAAGAGTGGAACAGAGATAAGCTGTTGAATTATGTTTTGGGAAAAACCCCATATTTTTACTTTGATCAGTACTAGTTGATTACTTTAGTTGAAACAAACGATTACTAACAAATGCATGCTTTGGATTATAAAGTTTACATTCTGTTGTTTCCAGACATTGCACTGGATTGGTCAGATCATGCCTTATGGTGGCCAGAAAAAAACAAATGGTTGCTGCGTTCTCGCAACACACTTGACCAGTACAACGTCCAGGCAGATGCTAAACTACAGTTCACACCCATGCACAAAAACCTGAAAGTTCAATTGCCAGATCTTCAGATCCTGGATATGAGAGTGGATTTTTCTACCAAATGTTTTTCAACCGTGGTTCAGACATGTAAAGAATTAGGTGAGTGAATATAACTTCCCTTCATCTCCTAGTTTGCTGTCTGATAAATGTTTGGTTTTCACATATGATGTATGAGGAGAAGCTGGCTGAGTAAATAGGGCACTGTGCTTTTCTCCTGCAGATACAAGTATGATCCTCAGTCAGGAATGAAGATTTCGCTTAGTTGGGGGCAAAAATACAAATCCTACCTAGCACAGTTCATGGCGATTGTACAAGCTATCATGTGGCTCTAAATCCCCAGGGTCATGACCCCCATTCTACATTGCTATTATTTATAAATTGTATGTTGTGATCTAGCCACAAGAATGATCTAGCCCAGTGGTATGCAATCTTTTTCATGTGGCGCCCCCTCAAGTATATGACAAGACCCAACATAACAAAATGTGTTTTTTAAAAAGGAGAACAAAAAAGAAAGAAAAATCCAAAATACTGTTAACTAGAACTTTTAAGAAAAAGCATGCACATAATTCAAAGTGTCAAAAAAACAAAAAAATAATAATCACCAACTGGTAATCATATCCAAAAATCAGTGTGATAGTTGACACTGTTTTGTCTTGAAGATGTCTGCTTCTTCTTCTTCTTCGCGTTCACCAGCTGTACACTCTGGCGGAAAGTTCTGGTTGCTCGTCCACTACTGAACTGCAGTCCTGCTCCAGAACCTGAGTGTTGCGTGTGCATCCGTTTTACAAATCTCATTCTCTTGAATACAGACTGTTGGTTCCTTGCCTCTTAGGCAGATGCACTCCGATTTCAAAGGAAGCTCCCCAATTAGTCGACTCTTACGACATGCTTATGGGGAGGCAGTGGGTCTGTTCTTGTTTCCCCCACAATGGGGCCTCGGAACCCACACAGGGGAAAAGATGTCTGCTAATTTTGGTCTGATGTTGGACAAGACAGAATAGAGATCATCCTCCACATCAAGCTGGCAATGCTGTTTTGTTTTCATGGCCGTTAAAGCTGAAAATCGGGATTATTACAAGAACAAAGCACTCAGCTTCAGAATTGCTTTACACCCCTCTTGGAACTTCCTCATGCTTCCCGAGGGAAAAGCCCCCCCCCCCCCCCCCCCCTAGGTTGGAAACCACTGATCTAGCATAAGGTGTTTGCAAGCAGGGACACCTGAAAATAGGGGCTCTCTATAACTGGATGGGGCCCTCAGGGGTTATTTGCCATTCAACACATTATTATTATTATCCTGAATGGCAAATAAATATAATCCTTTACTTCAAATAATGTAAAATTTATAAACAAATACTTTTAGTGAATATTTATAAAAATGGTCATTTTGAGGTTTAAGGTTTAAACAACGGATTAACATCATGGCACTTGGGAAGTAACCCATAAGTGCTCCGTTCTTCTTCTTATTTAAGTCTGAGTCCGAAGAAGCTCAGCACAGTGCACAGACTCTGTAGCACTGGTGAGGATCCTAAAATACTTTTGGTAGCTTTTTTAACTCCAAATTTTGTCCAGGCAGTGCCGTTAGTCTACTCTTTTTGATTTTCAACTGCCAAGAGATTTTTTACATGCGCAACAATGCAAAAAGGCGGCGTCCGATCTCACTCCCCAGAGACCAGTTGTGAATTACTAGAAGTCCAAGTCCATATGAAAAAATTCCGGCCCTCACCGAAGATTTAACCCGGAATCTCTAACACTCGAGGCGGACACCATGCCTTGTGACCACGCAACACCCTTGTATAAATGGTTATTAGGGGAGGGTGAGGGGTCTCTAAGTTTCCTTATCAAAATTATGGGGGGGGGGGGGGTGGGGTGGGGGGGGGGGGGGGTGAAGGACCTGAGTCTCAAGATTCTGGCACCTATACTGAAGTCAACTGTGATATACATCACAGGCATTGATCACAGCCTGATGCCATCTCTAAGGCTGTAAGCATACACACCCTGACTTGTAGTAATACTACTTGTATTCTTTCCTTTAGGTGAAACCACATGTTAGTAAAGTGATACTCCAGTAGTGGCACAACCAAACTGGCTGTTTCCTAGACTAAATAAATGCCTGATGTCGTGGCACAACCAAACTGGCTGTTTCCTAGACTAAATAAATGCCTGATGTCGTGGCACAACCAAACTGGCTGTTTCCTAGACTAAATAAATGCCTGATGTCTTGGCACAACCAAACTGGCTGTTTCCTAGACTAAATAAATGCCTGATGTCGTGGCACAACCAAACTGGCTGTTTCCTAGACTAAATAAATGCCTGATGTCGTGGCACAACCAAACTGGCTGTTTCCTAGACTAAATAAATGCCTGATGTCATGATGAGACTCTCGAAGAAGCAGTTGGATGCCATATATTAATTTGTGTGTGTCTATTTATCTATCCAGAACACACACCATTGATATGAATGAAGTAGCTTATATTTAAATGTGTCTATGTGTACATGTGTACACATAGTTCATGGCTTGCCACACTGATGGGGCGAGACAAGAGCATTGGTCTGATCTGTGACTTTGGTGATCATGTGAGATGCAAAACATGACAGCTTAAGCTAATCTGCAGGGCATTCAATGATGTTGATGATGACGATTTTGGGGATGGTGGTGGCGGTGATGATGATGACATTTACTAGTAATAATTTGCATAATCCTTCCTGTTTATGGTGTCATTCAGGTATACGACATCCTGAAGAGCTGTCATTTTTTAGAAAATGGGATAAAGACGACTTAAAACAAGTGGCCAAAGAAGTACACAAACGAAAAAAGAGAGGAGATCCGGATGCAAATGGTCCTCTCACTTCAAATGGGACCCTACACATTTCCGAGGCAAATCCTGACAGTGGAAGAATTAGTCCTTACCCGAGCAGCAGTCCTTCTGGGCCATCACCAAATGTAAGTCATTGATCATTCATCATCTCTAATTAGTCGATCATCTCCTAAAAACAAAAAAATAGATTTTGTGTGGAAACAAGAAAACAGGGAGGCCAGAAAAGCTATGAGAGAAAAAAATAACAATAAAGACATAAAATGCTGAGAGATCAACTGAAAGGAAGAAAAGAGGACAAAAAGAGTCTAATTTAAAAAAGAAATAAAGCTAAACTTCCCTGCTGGTCCAGATAAAAATAGGTATCTGGAAATGTTTTGGAAATTAAAAGCACCCTACATGATTTGGACACATCATCAAAAAATAAAATAAAAAAATATGCAGTTAGCAACATGAAACAAATACTTTATCAAGGTCTGGAAGAACGCCATATTGTTAGTTTTGAAAATATATTTAAGAGATAATGTATCATTTGATAAATTTGAAAATAATATACATGTAATTTTAAACTGTAAAGCAACATCAGTCCAAGTTTGACAATTAAGTAATGAGGCAGATTTTAGTTACAAGCTGTCGCGTGTGAATGTGCACCAGAACGCACCAGTACGGAGTGAGCAAATAAGACGTCAAAACAATACGTAACGTTGTGAAGGATTGTTGTCAAAGGCAGTTGATGTTTAAAGTTCGAAGGAGACGGACGTGTGGATCCTTGAGGACACTTTACCCCGGGATCCCACGGAAGCAAACGTTATATAAAGTTGGATCCTTGAGGACGCTTTACCCCGGGACTCCAAGATAGACCTCAGCAGGAAGCTGGTGAACGTTACATTTTCGGCAGTAAGCCGGTATACCTTCATTATTTAATTCAGACGGATGAACTGAACACAAAGATGATTGTCTGGATCTCAAAATCGGACTGCGACCTATCGTGAGGACATATCAGTCCATGGATGTACGAGCAAGCTTTGGTTGAATGAATCTTGATTAGTAACTGCACATTTTCTCCTTGTGTTGATCATCGTTATTGTCAATACACAAATGGAACTTTTAAAGAGAGTTCTCGTTCCGCTACGTTTGGCAGCTTCAGCATTCATCATGTTGTGTTACTCTTGGCCAGTGGCATGTTAAGTGTTGATGCCTTTTGTTACATTGCGACAACCCCTAGTCACTTTTACACTCGATACAATGAAGCTCCGCACGTCACACCCCCCCCCCCCCCCAACCCCCCTCCCCTCCCCCAAACAAAACATTGCCACCCACCAAGCAAAGAATGTAATCTAAATAAGCACCATTCATTTATGATCTGAAAAAAATTTTAACGCCTCCCAAAAGCAGACATCAGGTGACCCGCATTTCGTTTAACTAGTGAAAGTTGTGTCACTATGTATGTGGCATGGAGGGGGAACATTACTTATATTCCAAATTCAGAAAGCTGCTCTTAAGACAGTTTAACTCATGAGATAAGTTTAGGAGTATCAATGCATGTCTCGGCTTTAGTTGCTGTTCACAGTTCCAAACTGGTGTGGAAAAAACTAAAAATGAACCTGGGCCAACACATCCAATTGATGATCATGATAAACTCACTGCCAAAGTCAGAGAACGGATATGCCAAGACCAATTTCTGATTTTGTTGTTCTTTTTCTTCTCTTCCTCCTCCATTTCTTCTTTTTCCTCCTTCTCATGCCAATGCCATCCTTGAAGAAATTTATTTGAAATATGAAACCCACAAGGATAATCAGCTGTTATACTAAGGGTTTAGGGAATCCACTATTTTTGAGACCCAGTGGCAGTAGAATGTTGAATTAAGAATCAACATCGCAGCACTAGGGACACTCTCATAACCACGTCTTCTATATTCTCATAAGCACTATGTTCCTACCTTCAACAGCAAGTTAAGAGTTCCAATTCTGATGGCGCTAGATGTCTGATTGTATATCTGTCTTGCACTTCCCTTGGGTGTTGAGCGTTGGCTAGATCCCCTGTTAACTCCTCTCATGCAGTTCTCCTCAGACCGTAATGATCCATGTGTGTCTCTACACTGTTCACTTGCTCCCAAAGGGCCCTCACAACATCTAGCTTGTCATACATTAATTCACCACCAAGTGGTGCAGAACTGGCCAGTCTTCCTGCCTACTCATTTCCCAACACACCAGCATATCCTGGAGAAAATATCCCAAGGATGCTAACTACTTAGGACCTCTGAAGTGATGCTTGCTACTCTGCACGGAGCATACCTGTCTCCACCTTTCTCAGCATGCTCTGTGAGTCAATAACAATTATGACATAAATGTGCAGCTGATGCTTATGCCAACGGAAGGCAGCAGTGACTGCCTCCACCTCCATTCTCAAACTAGACAGTGCGATATCATATGCCAGGCTTTGTTGCACTAAGCAACATCCATTCACTTTTGCTATGAACCCCCATGCTCTTCATCTGCCTCTCAACACAGGGCAATGGCAGTAAGATTTTTTTAACTATTCATAGTACAATTTCAATCTTAATCACAACCCTGAAAGGTGTGAGCAAAGAAATATTTGAAAATATAATACAAATTAAATAATTGTCCTAAATACATAATTACACAATAAATAAAATAATATACTCTGAGAACTTGATGAACATTTTGTATCCCAGTTATAACCCTGAGGATTGAACAGAATATTTGCGTAAAAATTAATGAAACATTCACAGAGTTAATATACTTTTATATTATTTTTTATTAGAACACGCTGGGCAGATCAGGTAATGGATACAGTACCTTGAACAATACCCTTTTACCTGGCTCCTTGCACAGTCTTAGCTTTGAGAGCTGCCTGGAAACATCTCTGTCAAACTCACCTTATATCTCAGCCAAAGATGCCTTCCAATATTTGCTAAGGCCTAAAAACTTTGCTGAAAAGGCCAGAAGCAACTGCGCGTAAGTTGATTTTGAAAATGTTATATTACAGTAATTATGTGTTATTTACAAATAAAGTTTTGTTCAATTTTATTGGGTTTAGAACACATTGAACACAAAATGGGATGATTCAAGAGGGGTGAAGAAACAAGAGAAATGTCTTTGCAATGGTAACAACAGTTTTAAGATAAAGAAGATGGTGCTATTCTGAGTGGAAATGAGCAGAAAATCTCCAAACAGGCACTAAAATTGGAAAATAATGGAGTTCATGAAACGATGACACCACAGAAAAGAAACCCTAAAAAACATTGATGGGAGAGGCAAAGGTGCTGGACTGGATTCCATTGATGATATTGAACTGTTTGCATGGGATACAATGGAGGATTAGACTGTGAGCCCTCTGTGACATATAATGGCAAAACAGGACAATGATGATGACAGATTATTTTAAACGCTTTCAAAACAAAATATGTAATTAAGTAGCTTTATGGGTTAATTCTGCATTTCTGGACAAGATACCCTTGTAAATATATTTATTATTTCACAATGACCTTCAAATACTATAACAAAAACTAAAGGTCACGATCACCATTATTTTTTAACAAGCCCTTTGCAGACTGGCCAATATCACTCTTTAGAAATATACTGTTCCCTCTAAATTAAGACCTACCTCAAAAATAAGTGCTAACACAATTTTTTGAGGATATTTTTAAAATAAGCCCTACCCTCCCCCGCTCCCCCCCCCTTTCCAAAACAAAGAGCCGCAGTTAAGATCATCAGCTAGAATGAGAGACTTGCTTTTGCTGCTAAATGGCTAGTCAGAGTAAAGATGCCACTGGTGCACACTTGCAGGAAGTCATGACTTTAGTGAAGAATTCATGGGATAAAATCACTGACAGCTGTGTTATCAATGCAATATAAACAGACTGGATGAACAAGAACAATATAAGGAAAGCTTTATTGCTGGACTGGGGAGCTGCAGTGGTCTAGAGGCTAGATGCTTGCCTGCGGATCGGAAGGTCATAGGTTCGGTTCCTTACGAGGGCCGGATTTTTCAAAAATGACCTTGGCTCTCAGGTTGACCTAGCCTTGAGTGGGTACCAGGTACAATCCTGGGAAGTAAAAGGCTGACCACATCACCCACCAAGTGCTGTTTGGTCTATAAAATATAGGTCTAGCCCTATATACCCAATACACCTGAAAGGCGTGGAAAAGGGTCCTTTATTGAACATGAGAGACTGGGGCTATTGGTTCTGCAGAAAATGGGGTCACAAGAATTTCAGGCAGGAATTCAGACTTTGGAGAGTTATGATGATGTTTCAGAAAAAGATGACATGACTGTATCTGAATAAAATGTAGAATTCTACACATGAATAAATGTAGATTTTTGTACTTGAAAAAAAAAAAGGCATTTCCCTGAAAGTCCTATTGCATTTTGTTAAAGCATTAATTAATATAAAACCAGACATTTTGGGGGAAACACGGTCATGAATACTTGATCCTTTGCCAGTGAATGCTCTTGCAGTATGCATTCTCATGTCCAGGTTATCTTTATTCTCCCCTCTCAGCCATAATTTTGTTATGCTCTTCTTTCAGGAACCACGTCTTCCATTACTGTTTTTTCTAATCTTCTTCATCTTCTTATAGTCCATGCCTGCGGTGTTGGTAGTCATGTCTATCCACAGCCTTCTCTCTCTGGTGTATTTTCAATCATTTCTGACACAGATGATCTCACATGTCAAGTTATGTTTCTGATAAACTTATTTAAGTTTCAGACACATGATACTGTTTGAGAACCAGTTTTCATATCTTGTCACAATTCAATATTTGCTTTCTTGATTCAATGGTGTAAATACATCTCCATGTTGTGTAATCTTTTCTTTTTGTTCTCAACTTCCTGCAATTACTTCATCAAAGCGTATAGGGGCTCGGATAAAAATGGGGGGGGGGGGGGGAGGGGGTGTAAAGATCTCTGTGTGCTCTTACTACCATTGGTTTGAAAAAAATTGGTCTTCATTTATGGCTGTTCTTAATATCATGATTCTATTGTCTGCCTAGTCTTACTCTTGCCCTATGTCCATTATATGTCTCCAGCGTGGCTCTCTGTTGTAGCTGATACCAGGGCATTCTGTCAGATGGCCAAACCATCTCACATGTTGCTCTTTAATAAATTGTATGACTAATGTTATGTAACACTACATCTAAGATCTTTAGTTTATCATCATCATTGCTAAGTGCCTCACTGCTAACATGGTAGACATGCTTAGTCACAGCTCCCACTCTCTACTGGTATGCATCACGCCATGTGCTGATATCTTTCTATGCAATGTAGCTAGATTATCTCATTTTGTCTCTCATAGCTTGATTCTATATCTTTCCTATTACTTTAACTATTTCTTTAATATATTCCAGTATTGCGTTTCTTATTTGTTATGGTCAGAAAATGTCTGTTGCCGTTACAAGTTTATAATACCTCCCTTGAATCTTTGTCTTTTTCAAAAACTTTTGATAAGGTCGTCGTCATAATTTCTAGGGACGGGGGAAGGGGCTCCATTGGCAAATTATTGGAAAGGGTAGGGAGAGAGAGTGAGCTCAAGCAGAGTTTAATTATGCAATAATGATATTAATGATTATCTTTATTATAATTATTATGTGCTGGGTGGCAAACACAAATAATATGAAATGTATAAACATATGCTAATGAAGAAAACATCTTTATATGGTGGGGGGGGGGGGGGGGGAGGCCTCTGTTCTCTAACAATTGTTGGCAGGAACGGAGGCTCCAGGTGCCTAAGCTCCAAGGTTCTGACACTTATGCCTGGGAATCTCTCTGTTGGACTGCTTTCCAAGATACAACAATTCTAGCTGCTGGGGTAGTCAAAAGCTTTTGTGTGGAGGCCTAAAAGAAGAAAACAGACTCACCAAACTTTACGTTTGAAAATATGCAACTTAGTTTTTAAAAATTGCAGTTGTGTATCTTTGTTCTTAGGCTTTTTAAAGCAAATGTTTCTTTGTCAGAGCAAATCATATACTTTCTTGCTCTGTATCACTGATGATGAAAATTGCTTCCTATTCCAAAGTCTATTGTTCAGTGTGTATTTGTTCTTTTGCTTATAGATTGTTGGACTTCTCCACACCACTCATGGAACAGGGAGTCAAGGAAAATGATTTTATTATGCTCAAGTAGAAATGCTACTTCTATAATCTTAACTCTTTCTTCACCCAGCTCACTGTCGTAGTTGGTTAAACCTGACTTCGCGGTGGCCAGGTGACAAACTCCTTGTCGTCCGGGTTCACCCCCGGGGGTAGGCAGAAAAGCTACATTTTTCGCAGATTTACGGTACCTATAATGGAATCAAGGTCGAAGTCTTGTGATATCCATAGTACCGAGCCAAAGGGTTTACAACTCATGGTTTCTGGATACTTAAAAAAACACTCTTTCTTTCTTCTGTGTTTGCCTGCCTGTCTGCCTATCTGTCTATGTTGTTTGTTTTATGTCCAATATTATGTTCTCAGGTGGCTGGACTCTTCCACATCACTCATGGAGCAAGGAATCAAGGAAAATGATTTTATTATGCTCAAGTTCAAATTCTACAACTTCTATGACCTTAACCCTAAGGTAAGACTTGCTGAACAATTTAAAAGCAATAGTGTAGTATAGACAGTTTTTGCTGATTTATTCAAGATATTTAGAATATTTTCTGCCATGTAACTACTTTTTGCAAAGATGTGCTTATTATAGCTCTGTTACTGTCCTAATTTGATTTTGTTTTGCTTTCACAGAAATAATAGCCATGTTCATGATTTTGTTTCTAGACAACAAAGTGCTGATACTCACCACACAGTGTCTAGTACAATAGCACTGAAAACATGTTGCCTAAAATAGGCGCATGTATTGCAGAATGTTGATAACAAAAGCTGGCTAAGTTTATAACAAAACTAGATGCCAATTTGTTAAGAAAACATAATTTTGCTCATTTATTTTTGCCTATTTTTTTTTTTTTTTTTTTACAAATGGGGTCCCAAAGATAAATCAGAATAGACACCCACACATTTGAAAACAAATATAATAGAGTAATATTTATAATGAAGTCAAAATATAAAATTTGTTTCAGGAACAGTTATCTACCTAAAATATATTTTATCCTCATGGTTTGATCTTGTTTTCTCCAGTATGACTCAATAAGGATAAACCAGATTTACCAGCAGGCCAGGTGGGCTCTCATCTCTGAGGAGACTGACTGCACAGAAGAAGAAATGATGGTCTTTGCTGCTTTACAGGTAATGCTTGGGAAACATTTACTTCCTGTACTTTTACACATAAACCCAAGTATCTGGGCACATTGATAACATCAAATGGATGATGTATCACAGAGATAAAGAACAGAATATGAAAGGCCAAAACTGTCTTTTTTTTTAATGAAGAATATTTTGTGCAATAAATCCATGTAATTGGAGGTAAGGAAATGAATTCTCACAAGATACGAAGAGCCGGTTTTAACATACGGTTGTGAATCCTAGACAATTAATAAACAAGCCAAACAATATCTTCAGGCCTCGGAGATGTGGTTTTACAGAAGAATCCTTAGAATTTCTTGGATAGCCAAGAAGAATAACCCAGATGTTTTGAAAGAGGCAGATGCTTGAAGACAACTTTTCACAAACATCTGAAAGAGACAGTCATAATTTTTTGGTCATGTTATGAGAAGAGGGAAAAGGTAACATGTTGTAACCACTGGAAAGATTTGTGGAAAGAAAGACAAAGAAAGACAGTGCAAGAAGATTCTTGACAGCCTTTTGTCATGGCATGAAGGGGTGTCAACTCACAAACTAATACACGCAGTTGTGGATCACTTGATGATGATGATACTTTTATATTGATCTACTTTTATGTCTGACTTGTTTTCGTGATCATTTTTCTCCATTGACTACTTTGATGTAGAATGGATTGTGTTCTAAGACCTTAAAAGCTACACAAACCATTTGATAAAAGTGTACATAACAAACTGGGATTACAAACTCAGTCTTACAGGTCAGCTAGAGTCCTAGAAAGTTTAGGGAAGGCATGCCTAGCAGACATTTCTGTCAGCATATGGTTTACTAGGTCACTTGCCTAACAAAATATTGTCATGTCATCCTTAGCCACACAGGACTGCAGGTTACCCAAGGCTCATGTATCCATTATGGGTGCCCTGTTATAACATCTTTGGAGGTTGAATGGTTTTTTTTTTTAGTCATGTGATGAGAAAAGGAGTACTGGAAAATATGGTGATAACTGGAAAGATCACTGGCAGAAGAGCCAGAGGCAGACCAAGAGAGATGATGGTGAATGGCTTAAGGTTGTGTCATGGAGGAATATCATCAACAGAATTGATCCAGAACACCAAAGACTGAGATCTGTGACGATGGATGATTGCCTTCCTAAGCTGACAAGGCACTTGATGATGATGATGAAGTTGAGTGGGGTATCTGAGATCTCTCCTGTTTATCTGCATTTCATACCTATTTTTTGTGTGTTTAAATCTTGACCCCTATAAGATTTCTATCTTCTATAAAAATTTACTGTTTTGTTGAGAATTCAGAGTAGCCACAAGAGTTCTATAAAAATCCACATGGGTTTTTTCACTAATGCTGAATGCTAAAAAGTTTGCAATTATGTAAATGTTAATACCCGTGTTAAGCTGTGATATTTCGCTATATTACAGTCCATATATTTATTTTAATTCAAAATAAACATTTTTAAACCTTTTGTTTTGGATTGTACTTAATGTTTACATTGTTTATACGGTTCACTATACTTTTACACAATAAAGAGTTATTTCAAATAATAAATTTTTTTAAACGTTTTCAAAACAAAATATGTTATTAAATTGTCTAGTTAGTGACGTGATATTCCTGTTCCTTGCCTGCTTTAAGCAAAGTCTTTAGAATCTGTTTCAGTCGAAGCTTTATTTAAAAATAAAATAAGGTTACAGTGCCTGCCTGATTTGATGACTTTAAAGTCCATTAAAGTTACTGCCTTAGTTACTGGCTTCATATTAAATTTCAGTTTCAAGTGTATCTGCAGTCTGGGGTGCCCCAACCTGATCTGGACACTTCCATGAATGCACACAATCAGTCACAAGATGATGAGATTGATGCTGCTCTCAAGGACCTGCAGGAGTCTTTGGAAGGTTCATCTGTAACCGCAAAAAGTGACATTACTCATGTGCCAGAATTATGTGACTACGTCAAATTTTTTAAGTAAGTTTAACCAGGGAAAAGATCTCATATATATATATATATATATATATATATATATATATATATATATATATATATATATATATATATATATATATATATATATATATATATATATATATATATATATATATATATATATATATATTTAAAATATTGTCAAGCATATTCATATGTAGGAATTTTACTGATATTATTCCAACAGTATAAATATAAACAGATTATTTAAATATGTTTTCTGAAATGACTCATCATGAAGAGTAAATTTACTTTACTGGCAACCTAGCAAGTCCATCTAGACTTCAACGACATTATGTAACAGTTGCACACATAAACTTTACTAATACCACCACAATCAAATATAAACTAGGGAGGAATCTAAATATTGTTAAAAAAAACAGACAATCCCCTCCTCTGTTGGTAGGCAAGTGCAATAATATTTATACCACCATTGTTGCTAAGTGTTATTATCAGAGCTTTTCTCTAGAAAAAAAAAGGTGCAGAGACTCACTATAAAGTGCCTAAAAAAACTAAGGTGTCGGTACTAACCACAAAGTTTCCATTCTAGTTGTATTTTTTTTAAAGCATTGCCAGTACTGTGTACTGTTTGGGTACCACCAGAAAAAAAAACCATGTTATTGTATCAGTTAATTATCTGTGATCTGTATCTTCCAGGCCCAAGAAATTGACGCTGAAGAGCCACAAGAGGTACTATGCCACATTCAGAGACACGTTCATCAGCTTCTATAGAAGCAAAGAAGAATCCAAAGGGACGCCTGTCATGGCAAGGATTGATGTTAAAGGTAAATAGGGACTGTTGTGTCTTCAAAACATTTTCAAGAAAAGTGACTAACTAGTCTAAATGTTTGTCGGGTACGTGAGTCAAGTAACTGAAGGACCATGTTCATTATCTTCTTCTTCTTCAGCATTCCGAGCCCTTGAGGTTCATTGCTGTAGATATCACCCCCCTGCATTCATATCTCTGGTTCACCTTCTCTTTCCAGTTGGTGACACCAAGTGTTTGCAGGTCTGTCTGGACATTATCTCTCCATTTTCTTCTTGGTCTGCCTCGTGGTCTACAACCATTCATTTCCTTTGTGTATACTATTCATACTAGTGATATATCCAGCTCATAATGCTAGACATTTATTTTTCTACGCCACTCAGCACGCTATGGGTAATGTAGTCAACATCCCACCAACTACCTTTACTTCTCAGGAGATTTCCTGGTCCTCATTTTTTGGGTGCGGCGTCCGTGGCTAAGGCGTTGCGAGTCTGACTCGTAGTCCAACGTACCGTGATCGAAACCCACTGCGGGCTGCGTGGATTTTTATTGTGGTATGGGACGTCGCAGGTCGACCCAGCCTCAAATGGGTACCAGGATCGGCTGTCCTGGGAAAGTAAGGACGGCCGGCGTAATGCTGACCACATTACCCATCCAGTGCCGATTGGTCTGTAAAAATATGGGTGCTCTTCGCATGTGCCCGATGCGCCTAAGGGTGTGTAAAGGGATCTTTACTTTACTTTTACATTTTTTGGGTTAACCTGGGGGCCAAGGTCAATTGAAAAAACAATCTACCTCAAATTAAATAAGAAACAACATCACATCACTTGGGACATTACCATAAGCACTACATCTCCATTCTCAGCAGAAAGTGTAGAATTCCAATTCTGATGGCACCAGGAACTGTCTGATTGTATATCTGTTTTGACTTTCCCTTGAGTGTTGAGCATCAGCCAGATCCCTTGTTCCTCATGGCAACATTCTTCTCAGAGCATGAAGTTCTGTTTGTTTCTCTACACTGTTCTCTCATTCCCAAAGGGTTCTTTCAACACCTGGCTTGTCATGCAACAATTTGCTACCAAGAGATACGGAGCCAGTCGGTCTATCTGCATGTTCATTTTGTAATACCAGTTAACCAGCAGAAAATATCCAATGATGTTAACTACCCAGGACATCTGAAGCAATGCCTGCCACTCTGCATGGGGCACATTTGTCTCCACCCTTCTCATATCATGGAAAGATATAAAACCGAATAAAAAGTAGATCAGCGAGCTTCACAATATAATAAAATACAAACAAAACATGAACGTTGTGGCTATAGAGCCTTTATCAGCACATACATAAATAAAACAAAACCACATGAATACAAAAAAATTACTTAACAGAGTATCCAGAAGCAGCCATGCTGATGTCTTGCCAGTGGAATGAGGAGAAAAGTTGGACCCAGCGAATAAATAGCCATGGAGTGCAAAGGGCCGTAACTTGAGAATATTAGATGAAACTGTGGACAGTTCAGTGCTCTGGGCATGAGTGTGCCCAAGGTGAAGAAAAAGTGATTTTCAAGAGTCTTGCGGACTCTGTTGCTGGAGTGGCTAGATTTAATGGCTGTCACCTCCATGTCGTGGACACCTTGGTGATCTTGGGAATTGTAGTGCAACTGTACTGGTTTCAGAGCACCGTTCTGCACATCTAAAAGATGTCTGAACCTGTCCGCTAGTCGTAGACCTGTTTCACTAATGTATTTCATGCCACATCTCTTGCAGTTGATGGCACAAATGACATTGCGGCTCGTGCAATAGAATGCTTCATGTAGGTGGAAGGTAGCATTCGGGAATTCTCTGAACCACAAATGGGCAAGTCCTGCATAAAGGTCTGTGGCAAGATATCGTGCTAAAGTGGGACCCAAACGCAGGACGTAACCAACTCTTGACTAGGTTACGGTCATGCCTGTAGGCCACTAGAGGAAGTTCAGAGAAAATCGTGCTGGTGGCAGGGTCAGTCCTAAGGATGGAAAGATGCCTGAGGAGAATATATTTGGCATGGATGTTATGAGGGTGGTAGTTAAGTATGAGTTATGGTGTTGTGGTGACTTTAGGCTTGGAAATGAGGGCCTCAGCAAGATGGATAGACCACGGCTCAGTGAAAGGCAGTAGATAAGACATGTTGAAGATACCCTCAAAGCCGGTAGAAGTCCAGCATTTCTAGGGTCTTGTGGTGAAAGTCATCATTCTGATGGCATAGTCTACGGAAGCGTAGAAGCTGGGAGAAAGTAATGTAGCCCTTGCAGGAGGAAGGATGAGAGGATGTATAGAGAAGAAAAGCATGGGAATCAGTAGGCTTATAGTACACTGAGATGCTGAGGCCTTTAAAATCCACAGTGACAGTGAGATCCAAAAAATGCACTGACAACAGTGAAATGCTGGAAGTGCATCAGATGCTAGGATTTAGATTGGAGAAGAAAATGAATGAAGTCCTGAATTTCAGATGGGGCATATCGATGACAATGAATGACACTGATGCAATCACTGATATACCTTCTGTAGAGCTGGGGGAACCTGCCCATCTTTCTCAGTAAGCTCTGTGAATCAGTTACAATTACGACATGTTTGTATAGCTGGTTCTCAAGCCAGCGGAAGGCAGCAGTGATTGCCTCAGTGTGGATTGAAACTGAGGATCAGCAAGCCAGCATATAGTTACCCTGCTACTGTAACTCTCACTTGGTAGGGTACAATGTTAAAAAATTGTCTTTCTTCCTGTTAAGGCCTTGAAAACACATGAGTATTACCCTCTTTAGACGCTTCTAATGACATGCCTCAGTCATCCCCTAAGGACTCTAGCAACACATGGATAAATAAGAGATTCTGCTTATGTCTGTTTTCCATTTCCCTCAGGTTGTGAAGCCCAGCCGGATGTAAACCTGTCAGCTCAGAAGTATGTTATCAAGTTGTTTGTGCCAGAACCTGAAGGCATGTCTGAGATCCACTTGAGGTTTGAATTGGTGAGTGTATCAATAACTTTACTGTTGTATCATCTGGGTGAAGTGTATCAATATCTTTACTGTTGTATCATCTGGGTGAAGTGTATCAATATCTTTACTGTTGTATCATCTGGGTGAAGTGTATCAGTATCTTTACTGTTGTATCATCTGGGTGAAGTGTATCAATATCTTTACTGTTGTATCATCTGGTTGAAGTGTATCAGTATCTTTACTGTTGTATCATCTGGGTGAAGTGCAAATACAAAATTTTATGATTTAAAAAACAAAAAACTAATCCAGATCCCAGTCATAGTATGTACAGTTCTTCCTCCTATTCGCCAGCTTGTCTAACTTTGGTAGTTATGTCTTGTATTGTGTCAGTCATCATTTCATCTTTACAGTGGAGATTGCCTGCTTTCCTTTAAGATAACATGTCATGATGGGAAAACTGTTCAACATCCTCCCTCTTGATTTCCTTCTGTCTAGGCTTTTCTCTGGATATCTCATTGTTATAACCATTGTTTCTAGAATAAAAGTGCAAGTACTATGGGAAAACTGTTCAGCATCCTCCCTCTTGATTTCCTTCTGTCTAGGCTTTTCTCTGGTTGTCTCATTGTTATAACCATTGTTTCTAGAATAAAAGTGCAAGTACTATGGGAAAACTGTTCAACATCCTCCCACTTGATTTCCTTCTGTCTAGGCTTTTCTCTGGATATCTCATTGTTATAACCATAGTTTCTAGAATAAAAGTGCAAGTACTATGGGAAAACTGTTCAACATCCTCCCTCTTGATTTCCTTCTGTCTAGGCTTTTCTCTGGTTGTCTCATTGTTATAACCATTGTTTCTAGAATAAAAGTGCAAGTACTATGGGAAAACTGTTCAACATCCTCCCACTTGATTTCCTTCTGTCTAGGCTTTTCTCTGGATATCTCATTGTTATAACCATAGTTTCTAGAATAAAAGTGCAAGTACTATGGGAAAACTGTTCAACATCCTCCCTCTTGATTTCCTTCTGTCTAGGCTTTTCTCTGGTTGTCTCATTGTTATGACCATTGTTTCTAGAATAAAAGTGCAAGCACTCACCACAAAATGTCTATAAAAAGGTGCCAGTAGTTTCACAGGTCGGGTTCACTTGTAGAAATGAATCCTCTATGCCACATCTACAGAGAGTCTATGGATAAACTGCTCCCTCTGCACACACTGATGATCACAGAAAATATTGCCAATGAGAGGGTGACTTCACTAGAAAAAGCCAAAGAGGCTTATTAGGAAAGACCTCACAAACAAACAATAAACCACAGCCTGTGAATCTTCCCCAAAAAAATACTTCACCGCCTAACTGGTTAAAGGAGAAGGGTTCGGTGACTAGTGACAATAGATCCACTGGGGTTAATGTTTAGATATATTGTCTTAAACTGGTTGTGTCGACTGACAAATACAGTTAATATTATACTAAAAATGAACTGCAAAAACTGAATATTTACATTCATAATTTATATTGTCATAAAAGTGGAAAAGAATAGTTTAGTTATTCCACTATCAGTTGAAAAATATAATCATCTGACAACTTGGTGGAGGTTTTCTTTGTGAATGATTTGACATGTCACTTAGTTGATGTTCTTGTTTCCTCTGACTGTTTGATTAGCCACCACTGATTCACACATACAGGATATCAACTCTTCAAGGCCCTGCTACTGTGTCTTCTTCTTCTTCTCTTCCACCTTGTACCTCAGTGAAGTGTCGGGGGGAGATGTAGCGTTCGTTGATGAGCTCTGTCACGAGCACTATTAAGATTGATGTTCATTTCTGTAAGGCTGTTCTCAATACTATAACTCCGTATTTTCCGAGGTCTTCTGCTTGCTCTATACCTGTTGTAACGTTTTAGTGTGGCTTGCTGTGGTAGATAGTACCAGGGCATTCTTGTTAGGTGTCAAAACTACTTTATTTGTTGTTCTTTGAAGACCTGTAAGACTGGCTTTATTCCTAGCATTTGTCTGATTTTGTATTCTGTCTTTCCTTGAAACTCCTGCAGCTCTTCTAAGGCATTTCATCTCTGTTGTCACAATGTTATGTTCATTAGAGGATGTAAGTGTCCACATTTGGCACTGATAGCATAATGTTGGCCAAAAATACTAAATACTGTGTACCATTGTGACTTATTAACCTCAATCATGACCAAAACTGCCATTATACTGGTTCTTGTACAGGAGGAGCAGTACTGTCGTTGGATGGCAGCCTGTAAGTTAGCCTCCAAGGGAAAGACCATGGCTGATAGTTCCTATGAAGCTGAGGTGGCAGCTCTGCAGAATTTCCTCAGCTTGCAGCATCCTGTCATTTGTACATCACAGAACTCAACAACTCCTACCACTGCACCGAATCATGTAGACATCCAGCCTGAAGATTATGTCGCTCCGAGGTTTATTAAAAAAGCTAGAGTTAAAGGGGTAAGTTATTCTGTTCTTTTTCACACTTTGCAGTTTTTGATAACAAGATGCATTTCGATTTTCATGTATATATGTATGTGTTGTTAATAGTCTCTATGCATCTTCGGTTTATTTTTAATTTTGCCTTGCACTGTTGCATTTTAACAAGTAGCAAATCACATCAGATTCCTTGTGATGGTTGTATTTTAGAAATATGGAATAGAATCCATGCCCCCTCCCCCAACAAGCATGTAGTAAAAGTCAACTAATCTGGGGTGGTTCCTTCAAAAGTCAGAGTACAACTGTCTGAGAGGCAAGGAACCAACAGTCTGTTTACAAAAACACAAAAGGAACGCGTCTCAAAAGAGGCCGCTCTTGGATGGCAAAGGCTGAGAATTTGATCCAGCAGGTATGTGACCTACGCGTTATCAGGCACGGAAAAGAATGGATGAATACACCAGTAGACATGCATTGCATCTCTAAGGTTGTCATCACACTAGGAAGGTACTGTCGGGATCAAATTCCTGCGGCCATAGACACAGAAGTAAGGGAACTGATAGATCAGCATTCAGACCCAGAAGATATCATCATCTACACAGATGGGTCCGTGAAGCGCGGATCAAGGTCAGCATGGGCATACACAGCGCAAAGAAGGGGGAAAACAATACATGAGGACAGCGGCGCTTACCAGACAACCACGTCAAGCATGACCATGGAAATAGCCGCTGCTTCTAGAGCTTTAGCATGGGTATCCGAGCAAACGGCCACACAAGCAGTAATTGTCTCAGACTCAATGAATATGCTTCAGAAAATAGCAACAGGCAGTATGCGCTCTGAATGGATAGAAAGCATTCGGAAATCGCACTTAACTTCCGTAACCTGGATCTACACACCGGGTCATGCGGGCGTAAAGGGAAATGAGCGAGCGGACCAACTGGCAAGCACAGCACTAATGATTGCGAGAAAAAAGCATGGACAGAGCAGATATCGTTAACGCTGTACGTACTGGGCTAGTGGATAATATCGAATCCCTGACACTAACACGATTGCGTGACATGGGAGTTAAGCATGGTGAAGCACGTCTTTGCCGTCTGCGAGGCCGAGAAAGGAGACAATATAACCAGCTTCTCATGGGGACAATTAGTAGAAGTACTTTGGAGTGGCTGCTGCTTCAGAGGACTGCGCACGCATGGGTATGCCCAATGTGCAGTGACGTCGATTGTGATAACAAAACACAAAATAACATTTTATAGGAAGTCGGCATTCTGAAACCCAAGTTCAAGGTGTCTCCTTCGTGCCAAAGAACTGCATGGCTGTTGGGTGAACAGTCGTTAACGAAGGCAGTCAGGTCGTTGTAGGGGCGACGCCTGCTGGTGGATGTAATGTCCTAAGTCCCTTTCCCAGCTAATAGTGAGGGTACTGCTGGGGTGACCATTTGTTAACCCCTCACATAATGCTTCAAGTCACAGTGGACACTAGGCACGACCACTTTTTTTTTTTTTTTTTTTTTTTTTTAAAGCCGTGGCAGTTCTGCCAGGCGGTGGCCGTTGCATTTTTGCTCCATTTGTAGACTGGAAGGATATAGTTTCGTCACCCAGCTTCTGAGTTGAGTGCATGGTGTGACACTGTGAGCTACGAGTGTTTTTCGTTGGCACAGGAGCGGAGCAACAATGGGGTGACCCGTTTGCTATGATGCTGAAACTAGGATTACCAGATTACCAGATTACCAGGTTTACCAAAAAAAAAGTCAGATCTGCAAAACTGATGTGCATGGATAACTCAATTTCTGAAACAGGACTAAAGTCCTGCAGTGGATGAACAACCACAACTTTCTGCTGGAGCTTACAGCCAGTGAACATAAAGAAGAAGAAGAAGATTCAGATGTCATCCTCAGATATGTAGTAGTGTGCAGTGGATCTTTAGTATCTTCTGCCTCTTCTCCAGATGGTGCAGTCTACCATTAACTTTCCTGTTCATCTGTTGATCTTATCTTCCCACATAAACCGTTGCATTTATCTTGAATGTCTGCTTGTACCTTTTTCTCTAGCATAGTATAAACAATAATGACTATTTATTTCTTGCATAAGACCTTTGCATAAATAGGTCACAGTTCATGGAAAGAAAAGCAGTTGGGGATTTTGGAGAGACTAGGCATGAAAAGAGAGTTGCTGAGTCACATAAAAGGCTCTTTTAAAGACTATACTGGAGGGAAGAGTTAGAGGCAAGAGATCAAAAGGTAGTAAGTGACACAAGTGAGAGGACAACATCAGGAGAAGGAAGAATAACAGTCTGAGATAGTGTACAACCATGATGTGAGACAGAGAGTATTGAAGATCTATTGGAGTCATTATTTGCAAGGTTGCAGGTCGCAGTCGTGAAGTGGTCATAACATTTGCTTTGTGATCTGAAGGTCATGGGGTCATTTTAAAGATGTGTTGTTCATGTCATAGGTGCAGATTTAATGAAGATCTCTGGGGATTTTTGCCAGAGCTACATAGTTCAGGCTTTGGAGACTGACCAAACCATAGGGGTTAAAACATGTGTAATGAGGTTGATTCTCTTGACTTTAACCTTTGCTGCTGTGGAAATAGTACCTGATTGATAAGGCAACATTCTGTGTGATCACATATTCCTACCACTATGTACCTCAGTGTTTTATTTACTATGTTAGAAAGTTACACGCAAATGAATATAATTGAGAGATTAAGACTACCTTAACAGAATTCACAGTTTAACAACTAATTTTTTCAACTATTTACCCAGTGTAATAAAATCCAAACTTGAAATTTGTTGTCCTTATTTGAACATCCATGTCAGTTCCTGTAGCTTATTCTGCTTATATTTTATTTAATACGAAATCAGTGATCATCTCATATTAACCCCCAATACATGTAGTAATCACATCCATACACATGCCTTAAAAAAAATACTAATATTTGTCTCACTATTTTGCCAATTAGATTTTTAAATACTAATTTCCTTGACCTTGCAGGTAATTGGTAAAATTATGGAGGCTCATTCTAGTGTTCAGGATATGTCACTGATGGAGACAAAACTGGCCTATATAAAAGCCTGGCAGTCCCTTCCAGAATATGGCATTACATATTTTCGTATCAAGATGGCTAACTCCAAGAAAGAGGTGATTAGTGTTATTTAACATTTTAGGTTATGTGGATTAATTCTTGAGTAATAAGCATTAGATTGATGTGATATTGTAGATACATATGACTACTACCAGCACCGACTGGTGTTGGTAGTCATATCTATTTTTAGCCTTCTGTCTCATTTACTTTCAGTATCTTCTAACACAGATGATCTATCCCATGATGTCAGACTACCCAGTATCTTCTCTCTCAGTCTCTCTCTCTCTCTCTGCATCCTTACCCCTCCAACTTTCCCATTATCACGATGTACTCTAGTATTCTTTTTCTCATGACATGACCAAAGAATGTAGATTGTCTACTTCTAATGTGTGTCAGTTTCTTTCAAGAAACTGTTGTTACTCTTTTTTATCTGGCCAAGGTATTTTCATCAATTGTCTATAAAACCTCATCTCTGCTGCTACCAAATAAGATTAATTAAATAGCTATTAATAAATTACTAAGATTTCTAGCTGTAGTCTTGGAATCTGTCAAATATTGTCTTCCTGTTATGCCATTGTGTGTCACAAAGGGTTCACAGACTAGTTCTCCATTCATTTCTATCCTGTGCAATGCTCTCAGTATCATGGATGGAATCCAAACCAGTGCCTTTGGTCTCTATCAATAGTATTCATCTCAGGGTTTCTCTTGGGAATTGATGTTTCTTAAATCCAGTTGTTTTGCTATTTCTGTACCTGTTAAGTGATTCTCTCCCCCCCCCCCCCCCCCCCCCCCGAATTTACTTTCTCATTGTCACAGTATACTCTATTGTTCCTTCTCACAGTGTGCAAAAATGAATGTGGGTTGTATTTGTCTGATGATATAGCTGTCATTTATTTTAAACACTTGCAAATATTGAATTAAATTATATAAAACATTATTAAAATACTATGGATCAAGAAGAAGAAATATTATAGATATTCTTCCAAATTTAAACATGATAGAAAACTGGTTCATAAACAAATAGCTTGGAAACTGAATTATTTTAACCATTTAACCCTTGCAGTACCAAGTACTCACTGTACATTCATTAATTAATCTTTATATGGTATACAACTTCTTAACTTTTCCAACCATATTCTCACCTAATGTTAATCTGTGGTATCCCAGTTATCTCATTGCTGTATTAATTTCTTTAACCATTTGAGTTTCAAGGTTGTTACTTGAAAGTGTAACTGTAATAGGTTAGAAAGTGTTGAATTAACTACTCGGTATTGAGTTAAATTGTTTTGTCCGGTCAATGTGGCTAATAGGTGTTTACTGATTTTTAGTGATGGCAAGTTTTTGCTACTGATTTTTTGTAGTTCCTGCTTCTGTCCATGACGAACTGCATAATATAGTGACAAAATGTTTGTGGTGGCACTTCTGATGGCTGCTTTATGCTTTTAATGTGTGTGTTAGCTATTGGCTTTGCTGAGACTACAGTCTGTGTCAATTGTTTTCACAAGCGACAGTGATGGACATTCTGCGTGGATTTTGCTGGTTTATAAACAGAGCAGCTGTGGGGTGACCCGTTTGCTATCAAGTTGGAACTGTGATTATCTGATAACCACAGGTGGATGTCACAATGGCTTAGAAAAAGCAGCAAAGAAAGGCTCTTTCATCCTTGATGATGAGACACAATTTGACCAGCATGAAGTTGGACACAGTCCTGTGAAGTAAAGGCAGCTAGTGTGATACTGACCACATCACCCACCTTGTACCGATAGGTCCATAAAATACTGGTCTAGCCCTATATGCCTGAAGGCGTGAAATAGGGTCCTTTACTTTACTTTTTTACTTATAAAGTTGGACACAGCATATTTATGACACCTTGGACATGACAATGCATGAGTCTAGGGAATAAGCAAGGGCATGACAGAAAGAAAGAAAAGAAGAAAAGAATGTGATTGAAATGTTTAATTTTTAAATATTGATTGTGATAATTATTGTCCCCAGGAACTCATGGGTGTTGCTTCAAACAGAGTTATCCTCATGGATTTAAATACAGGGGATTCACAAAAAACCTGGCGCTATAATACACTACTTTCCTGGCGTGTCAACTGGGAGGTTGAAAATGTTATTTTAGAATTTGAATCAGAGAAGGTCACCTTTTCCTCCATGGAGTGCTCATGCAAAACTATTCATGAATTCATTGGCGGGTACATTTTCTTGTCTACGAGGTCCACAGACAAAAATCAGACTCTAAATGAGGAGATGTTTCACAAGCTGACAGGTGGTTGGCATGAGTAACGTGTTTCACACTGTAATAATACTATCACTGTCAAGTACCTTTGCTCACTGGATTGGGCAATCATTCTTTCCACAATGTGCGATGTTTAACAGCATGAATTAGTGTGGTGATAATTTCCAGTACCATGAGAAAACATACGTAGCATATACCAAGGCTCTCATCTGATGCCTTTTCAAAACCTGATGCTGAAAGGCAATACAGAATTAGAGAAGAAGAAGAGAAAAATTTATCAGTAATCTTCTTCTCTTGCTCTGATCTGTCTCTCTTTTTTCTAAAAATTTTAATGCCTGTTTCAGTTTTTTCTTCTAAAAAAAAAGGATGACAGCCTCTTTCTGACATCTGTGATAAACTGTCTTAGTATCTTAGAATTAAAAAAAAAAGAAGAAAATAATCAAGAATATCCTAGAATGTCAGCATTACTCTATAAAAACACACATCTCATTTGTCTTTAGAAAATTTATCAGTATCTATTAAGATTTATGATATGTCTGCACACAAGTATATCAATTCTTAGCGTGTCAAAAATGTATGTTAAGCTATATGTATGATAATTTGTTTTTGTTTCCATTTTTTAAAAGATCACACTTGTTTACTAGTTGTATCATATGTAAGTTAAACAGCACTTTATTTTGTGTGTTTTCTGTTTACTATTCAAATCTTTGCCGGCATGATGCTGACCACATCACCTATCTTGTGCTGACTGGTCTATAAAAATATAGGTCTAGCCCTATACGCCTTAAAGGCGTGGAAAAAGGTCCTTTACTTTTTTTTTTCAATTCTAATCTTTATATTCATTACAGTTTTGCTATTTTTTTCTATTTTATTTGCAGGTAATGTATGTAGAGATTTTAAGAGATGTTTAAATGTGGAATGTTAATCAGCTTAGCTGATAGTATGACAGTATGCTTGATGCTTAAAGTAAAAGGCAATTAATTAAGTTATACCAAATAATCCACTTATTAGAGGGATGCATAATCACTTGTTCATAATTTGTAATATAGCAATTGTGTTTTATATATATTTACATAATCATCTAAGAAATTGCAGGGGCTTTATGGGTTTATATGTATATAAAAAGCATTTGATCTTAGCAGATGTTGTAGTATACCTTATTTGCAAATTGTATTCTAGCTTGTATTTTTTTTAGTATGCTACAGCAGGTTATGTATAGGTTATGTGTGTGTGTGTATATATATGTGTGTGTGTGTGTGTGTGTATAATTTCAGAATAATTTTTCACCACACTGCCTTATCATCTACAAAGCAAGTGCATGTGCAAAATGTCAGCCTAATTGCTTATCAGGGAAAAATAAAAATATCTAATGCAAAAACTGAACCAGACAAACAAACAAAACTGAACTTAATAAAAGTTTATGAAAAAGAGATACCCACAATATATGTCTCAGAGATTTAAATACTTTGGCCGTATTAAATGCCAAAAAGGGCTTAGAAAGAACAGTAACAACATATACAGTTCCTGGAAGAAGAAGCAGGAGTTGATCAGTGTGATGGTGGACACAGGATTTGGGCGACACCGCATGTATGAAAATACATGAAGTAGAAGAATTAGCTGAGAAACTTTCTAGTGGGCTGTGAAGTAAGTGACATGATACAAAGGATCTTCTTTGTGATATAATATGTAGCAATATAGTTAATGTTTTTGAAGATCACAGATATGGGTTGAGTCGAATCAAGAATTGACATCACAACACTCAGGGGTATTCCCATGTGTGCTCCGTCCTCATCTTCAGCAGTCAGTGCAGAGTTCCAATATTGATGGTACCGGTCACAATCTGGTTATATGTCCATCTTGCCTTTCCCCTGAGTGTAGTGAGCCGGCCAGACCCTCTGGTTATACTCAGGTGCCTCATTCTCTCCAGGCCATAATAATCTTGTTTCTCTACTAATTCCGTTGTTTGTTCCAAAAGGGCCTTGATCACATCTGCCTTGTCATGTATCAATTCACCACCCAGTGGTGCAGATCCAACCAATCTATCTGCCTGTTCATTACCCACCATGCCGGCATGGCACTATCTTCTCCAGCACTTTACCAAAGATGTT
This sequence comes from Candidula unifasciata, assembly GCA_905116865.2. Classification (NCBI taxonomy): domain Eukaryota; kingdom Metazoa; phylum Mollusca; class Gastropoda; order Stylommatophora; family Geomitridae; genus Candidula; species Candidula unifasciata. The sequence continues at coordinate 387,983 of CAJHNH020007667.1, forward strand.
TTGTAGGGTTATGATGCTAAAGCCGCTGAATGTTGAATGATTCTTGCCAGACTTAGGAAGTGGAATCAGGTAGCTGTGCATCCACTCCTCTGGGACTGAAGCTGTCCTAATGATCTAGTTGAAACAAGCAGTCATCTCCACCAGGTCTGCATCACTCTCATGTCTTTCATGAGGGAATATCTAACCCCGTAGGGCCTGGATGCAGTGTCTTTTGCCCTTCTCAGTACACATTTTAGATATTTCACTATCCTCTTGAAAATGCTGTCTTTATATTTATAGTTTCTTTGCCCTATTTAAGTCTGTCCTGTTTGTTATTTTATATTACCATATCCTTCTGTAGCTGCATTAAAAAAAAATTAATCTGCCTCTTTTTTAATTTATACCATTTTAGACAGTCTGACTGTCAATTTAAATGACTTCCTGAAAAAATTACAGAACAGAAGAAAATCTTAACTTTCACACCTTCTTCTCATCTAATTATGTGGATGTTTCAGTTTTTCTCACATTGCAGTCCACTATATTATGTAAAGAATTCAGAATATTTGTAATAATTCGATTGCTGTTATTGTAATGATGAATATAAAAAAAAAGTGTTTTCTTACTTTCGACTTAACTAAAACAGTTGTATTTTAACTGAAGCATTTATCAGTACTTTTCTGTGTATCAGTATTATTATTCCATACTTGTTTTTATAATAAAAGTGTGTTTTCTTGAAAATGTAAAATGTAAATTTGATCTTGCATGTATGGAACAATATCTGTGCATCACAGAATAGCTTTCTTAAAAAAATAAAACACTGTAAATAAACCACAAGCTTTTCAAATGCAATTTCCCTTCTAAACAGACTCCTATTGTTGACAGAAAGATGATCACATGGTAGCTAACACTGCTGTGATAAAATATATGAACTGACTGTAGTAAAGCTGTATAAATGTAAAAAAAAAAAAAATGGAAAACATCTGAAGATCTGTGGATTTCAAAGACTCGTTTAGGAAGGAAAAGGGATGAAATAGATTCACTACACTCTAACATATTAACATATGCATCTGTGGTTAAGGCATTGTGAAAGCATTTTGTATGCCGGGGTACCTAGTTCTATCACACCTGCAGGCGATTTAGCAGCAGACTGTCTTGCATTGGTTTTAACAGTGGTACTGAGAGCTGACCGTTCAGAAAGCAGTGGCAAACTACTGAATGTAAATTTGCCTACAAAAACTGCAACAGCTCAAAAATGCTGGGGTTGGTTCTGCAACATCCTGTAAAGGACACATAACTAACTTTAACTCCATAACAACAATTATTATAAGGCAATTAATTCAGGAGGGAAGGGGTGTGGGGGAGGTGTGAAACTCACTACCCCTTTACTGGAAAGTTCTATAAGGCAACGAATTCAGGGTTTGCTAAAGTCAGATGTGTTGGGTAAAAAAAAAGGAGGGATATATATATATATATATATATATATATATATATATATATATATATATATATATATATATATATATATATATATATATATATATATATATATATATATATATATATATATATATATATATATATATATATATATATATATATATATATATATATATATATATCGGCTATAATCTGTCAACTGTGATTTCAAAGGCAAATGCAGAAAAAGACGAAGGTAAAACACAAAGTATATATATATATCAGCTTTACAGAACACAATGTAATAAACAAAAATTATGCTGATATGCTGCAGATGTCACACGAGGACATGACAGACATAGTAGGAGAGTTAAATTCAACGATAGTATCAAGAGTGGTCAGATTAAAATACTTCTCCAACAGGAAGTATCTCTCTTCATCGTCTGTTGGCTAGCCGTAGCACTGTTCCATAGACGAGTGATACACAGGTGTGGTTGTTGGTCCTCAGAACCGATAACCATCTGCCCAGGATTGTCTCAAGGTTCTCCGTTGTCTCCAATTCTGTTCAATGTATATACGGTGCTGATAACATGGTGTATTGACATGGAAGAAACTGCCAGGAGATGGCCAATGCCGTATTTTACTGTTATTAGTCAAACTAGAATGTTATTTTTCTCAGAACTCACAGAAGAAAAGATATTTAGGAAGATATGAAACACACAGAGAGGAGAATGTGAAAAAGATACAGTCTGATAATTAAATCATCAGACTAGTTTTATTATGGCCAAAATCTGTCTCAGCTAACTCAAAAGCATTTTTCCGAGTCTGAAACATAATTTATGTTCACCTTTGGTTACATGTTGCATACATAAAGATGCAGCTTTCACTAGCTAAACAAACTGGTGGATTACCTGTCTGCTAACCATGTTACAATTTTGTCAGATCACAGATAAATGATTACATGCTTTGCTTCATGGATGACATTTTTGTTTTGGCCATAATAAAATCGTTCTCACTGTTTCATTGTCAGACCCTGTGTATGAAATTATGGCAGAAGACATGCAGGAAGCTAAAGGAGATGGTAAAAGTTAGACAGGCTTGGTGTCAGTTGCTTGAGCTTATGCTCCACTGGGAGATAAAATCAGATTAGAGCAGTGCAAAGTGAAAAACATGCAAGAACTCACAGTCGCTACACAAACCAAAACAGAACAGAAATCATCAGCATAAACACATTAAGAAACATGCTTAGGAAAAGATAGAAACACGTATGGATATGCCTGATGGGCAATGAAGATGATCTTGAAATTAACAATAAACAATGTGAGATACAAAACTGACAAAGAACAGATGTAATATTTAATTACATAAATACATTATAAATGATAAATATGATGACAGGTAATCTCCAGCAACCAATAGAAAATTCTGAAGGAATTTCAGGAGACAATAAAATCATACTCATTATCATAATTGTCAGATGATCATGCTCCTCCTCAACTTTCTACTGTCTGTATTCTTGGTTCCCATGTGGTTTCTGGGGCTCTGTGTTGGAGGAAAAAAAAAAAAGAACAGACCTGCCGCCCTTCAAAAAGCATGTCATAAAATGTTGAGTGTTGAATTCAGAGTTTACATCACAGCGCTCGGGACACCGCCATAAGCGCTCTGCCCCCATATTCAGCAGCAAGCGAAGAGTTAAAATTCAGATGGTACCAGTAACTGTCTGATTGTATATCCGTCTCGCCTTTTCCCTGAGTGTCGAGCATCGGTCAGATCCCCTTGTAACTCCTCGTAGTGCCATTCTCCTCAGACCATAATGATCTGTGTAAAATATGACTAATGTAAAATGTGACTAATTAAGGGTTTGTTAAGATCAGATAGCAGAGTCTAGCTGTAAATGACAATACAACGTTTACAACCACCCTTTTAAGAGCAAACACAGAAGAGGAAAAAAGAAGTATTCTTGGTGAGTTTCGATGCTGTTTTCATGTTTTCCCACAACTCACACATTTTCTTCTCCCTCTGTTATCCTCTGAAAATTTCAGTGTTTTGCTTTCCAGTCCTTGCATTCCTGTTGGGGTCTGTGGCTTAGGCTTTTCGTAATGCCGGGTTTGATCCCAGATGTCGGCAATTTAACAGTACATTTTTTTTATATGCTGGTATTGGTTCCGCAACATCCTGTAGAGGATATGTACCAGACTTCATTTCAATAACGTCACTAACAAATATTCACTGATGATTCTATGGGAGTTTTAACTGCTTTTGTGAATATTCCTACTCTTGAGTGGCAGTGGAAAACTCAGTCTGCTTATGAGGTGATGGGACCCAGCATTCTGTGATGAACTATAGCATTTCAATTACCTATAACTTCTTTTTTCTAACCTTCTGTTTATTGTTAATGAGTAACATAATGATAAAGTGCATATTTATGGAATAACATGTTTTGTATCATCTAATATTAAAAATGCTATCATAAGACAGACAATATTTTAAACAATATTGCAAGGATTAGCTGTATCTTTTCTCAACAGTTTTGTAAGAAATAACACAAATAAATCAGAATTTTAAAAAAAAATGCACATGTGCCATGCAATAGATTACTAGAATTACATATTCTTGCTATATAATACATTAGGATACACATTTTCTATAGCAGAAACTCTCATGCATGATTACACTGTATTAACCATTAAAGGAGTCACAACAGCCCAAAGGTCTTGTGTTTGAATCCATACAGTCACATTTTAAAAACAAATAACCTTGGCTCCCAGGCTGACCCAGTCTAAAATGGTTTTAGGGTTAAGGCCTTGGCAGTAAAGATGACCAGCATGATACTGACCACATCACTCATCGAATTACAATTGATCTTTAGAAATATGAGTCCAAAATCATATGCTCCGTGTACCAGTGGTGTCAAAATGCACCTTTACTTTTGCAGTGACTACTAACACTACATACACTCTGTTATAGGTGTCCGTATTTTCTCTTATGAATATAGTCTTCAAAAACATGGCAATATCTAGAGATGAATGCCGTCTGTAGGGATTCATTTTCCAACAGTACTTTTGACAAATGTGATCCATTTTCAAAAACATCCACTAAATTGTAGAATGGAAAGCATCTGGAAAAAAAGGAAGCAGCTCAAGTTTAAATAATAAAAACTGTAATTATTAATAAATTCATTTTTAAAACTAAAAATATGGAAATAAATTTTAAAAAATTCCCACAATATTCAATGGTAGTATGCAAAGGCCACAGGCCTCTGTGAATGGTGTGTGTGTGACGTATGTATGTGTGACCCAAATATCACAGCCTTGCTGTAAACCAAAACATAACATGCCAATGCCCTTTTAAGAGTGAAAACAGAAGAGGAAGAGAAAGAAGAAAATATTTCTTTGCATTAAGAAATCCAATGATTGTATAATTCTCACTATGATGACTAAATATAGGAAGATAGAGATGGGCTGGGTCTGAAGACAAGTGGTTGGAGTATATGAGGTGGTAGAGCTGACACAGATTAGTTTCCAGGGCACACAGGCATGCAAGGAAAAGAGCACGCTGATAGGTTTGCATGTAAAGAGCATGCTGATAGGTTTGCATGTAAATGTACTGTGGAGGGTGTCGCGTGCGAATGTGCACCAGAACGCACCGGTACGGAGTGAGCAAATAAGACGTCAAAACAATACGTAACGTTGTTATGTTATTGTTGTCAAAAGGAGTTGATGTTTATAGTCCGAAGGAGACGGACGTGTGGATCCCTGAGGACGCTTTACCCCGGGATCCCACGGAAGCAAACGTTATATGAAGTTGAAGTTGGATCCTTGAGGACGTTTTACCCCGGGACTCCAAGACCTCAGCAGGAAGCTGGTAAACGTTACATTTTCGGCAGTATGCCGGTATACTTTCATTGCTTAATTCGGACTTGTCCGAGGACCAAGATGATTGTCATGATCTCAAGGTCGGACTGCGACCTATCGTGAGGACATATCATTACATGGATGTACGAGCGAGCTTTGGTTGAACGAGTTGATTATTACTTGCATATGTATTCTTGAAATTGATCATTGCATTTGTCAATACACAAATGGAACTTTTAAAGAGAGTTCTTGTTCTACTACGTTGGAAGCTTCAGCATTCATCATGTTCTGTTACTCTTGGCCAGTGGCATGTTAAGTGTTGATGCCATTTGATACATTGCAACACCCCTAGTCACTTTTACGCTTGTCACAATACATTGCGACACCCCCTAGTCACTTTTACACTCGTTACAATGAAGCTTCCGCACGTAACAGAGGGTAGACGAGCCAAGGACCAGGCTGATATACTTACTGAATGCTCTATGAGAAACAAGATGTTTTGCGAGAACCAGGTGATTACTGTGGACCTGTAACTATGACCAGACTGCAAGAACAACATGTTAAAAAGGTCTGTGGCTAGACAAGGGCCCTATGCAGATAGCCAAAGAAGAAAAAGAAACTAACACCGGACTGGTGTCATCAGCCACCATTCGCTGCAGGATTTACTGAAAAGGGGATCTGTGCACTTATGGACTGAATGGTTCGATGTGCAATGAGGATAGTCTGTTGACTAACTAACTAATTTGGACTGAATGGTTCGATGTGCAATGAGGATAGTCTGTTGACTAACTAACTAATTTGGACTGAATGGTTCGATGTGCAATGAGGATAGTCTGTTGACTAACTAACTAATTTGGACTGAATGGTTCAATGTGCAATGAGGATAGTCTGTTAACTAATTTGGACTGAATGGTTCGATGTGCAATGAGGATAGTCTGTTAACTAACTAACTAATTTGGACTGAATGGTTCGATGTGCAATGAGGATAGTCTGTTGACTAACTAACTAATATAGGAGGGTTCAAATAGTTTTGAAACTGAAATATATATATGGTGATCATCATCAAGTGCCTTGCTACCTGGCATGGGCAATTATGGATCTCCACAATTTATGTTCTTCAGCAGAGTGAATCAACTATGGTGCTGATTTTATATATACAAATAAAAAAGTTAATTAATAAATTACAGCAGTATTAAACCACTGAACTCTTTTGATCTTAGACAGTTGTTTCTTTAACACTACTTGTCCCCTAGTTGTGAACTTCAGACTAGCAATCTATGAGTCGCATAACAGTGTGTGTTGCTGTGTCATCAGTTGCTCTTGAATCTCTGATCAGTTCCCTCTACCTCTGTAAGTCAAACGAAATGGACTTCCTGTTGCATGTTTTAGGCCTGTTCCTCCACCCAATTCTGTTTCAAGGTCTCTCTTGGTCTACCTCTTCTCTTCCCCTTTAAAGAGTCAAATAGTATCATTTTGGTGAGGCTGGCGAATATTGTTGCATGTCCGTACCATTTATTTTCAATTTTTTTGGGGTGTCTTTTTACTGTTGTTAAAAAAAGGTGACAGAAGAATAGGTCAGACAGCATAAGGAAATTTGCAACTTGTATCATCATCATTATTAGTCCTGCCAATAAGCAAAAGTTATCATGTTTCACCATCTCTTATGATCAAAAGATGCTCTTGTCTCATCACAACCATTTGGCCAAGCCATTAGGGTATTTATCTTTTTGCCTTCCCCTTGCTATTTTTTTCACTAATCCTGCCAGTCTCAAGTCAGTTTCTTCTTTTAGCAAGTCCAAAAAACATTGACTTGTATAGAGCAATCAATAAAAGTACAGTGACTGTACTAATACTGAAAGAGCTGAAGCCTGGTTCTTACCTATTAGTATCTTCCGATATTTCAGTAATTCCGAAATCTTGTGGTAATAATCTGTCGTAATTTACTTGATTCTTCTTAGCACTGTCTCCAAATACAGCAGTATGGATGATGGTGAGACTCTGCTCCTGAGACAGTCCTTGCTTGCTGCACATATTAACCACAGCCAGGATGAGGGTTTCTGCCAGACGGGGATTGGTTCTAACTATCATACCTGCGGGTAAAATTATATTACCGAAATTTAACAACAGGAGATATAATTGTTGAACATAATTTAAAAAATAAGTGTGTTCTCAAAACTGTCTGTTCCAATCAAAACACAATGTGTGAGCCGCGATAGCCTGTGCATATCAATCAATGCATGTTGCTTTCCAGTCGTCACGACATTTGTCAGTGCTCATTTTCTCATCACATGACCAAAGAACTTTGTTTCCTTCTCACTGGTGTATGTAATAGCTCCCTAACAAGCATGTCATAAAAGTCAGCTAATAAAGCTGTTTCTTTCAAAGTCTGAGTGTATCTGCCTGAGATGCAAGGCACCAACAGTCTGCCTACACACAAGCCAGATCTGTAAAACAGATGTGCACACAAAACTCAAACTATGGAACAAGACAAAAGTTGAGAAGTGAAGGAATAACCAGAACGTTTTTCCAGAATTAAATGCTAATGAATGCATGGAAGAAGAAGATGGAACTTACATCTAATGAATGTAAACCAGAAGATGAGACTGAGGTGGTGTGTCATGTTCAAAACACTTCAGACTATTCATCTCTTAGGACCAGCCTACTTTACTTTAACTCTTTTTATATTTACCAGTTTATAATTACTTTAATTCTTTCTATCTTGAAAAATACTAGTTGTAAACAATCAATGTTTTAGCCCAGAGCAGGAAAACAAATAGAAATGAAGCAGAAGGAACCAACAATTTTGGATACAAGGGATTTATTTAACAACTGCTTGTGATACACAAGAATCAGAACACTATGCTGTATTTGTATTAACCAATGAGCATGTAGTGAGCTGAATAGTACCAAAAGGGTTCAGAATAACTGACACAGCATGTGTAGAATGTGTATACCTGTTTTCCGCACACCAAGGGGGCATGTATGTAAGACAGTCTCTCTGTTCACTAATGCTGAAATAACATCAAGGCTGTGTTCATACTTCACTTCTGGATTCTCACACGACCACTGTAGCATAGGGCTGAGAATGTTTGATGAATGCATGATCTGACACAGTTTCCTTGAAGAAAGGCTGCTGGATAGGTTGATCACAATCTGAGAAGATGATATGCAGTCCTTGATTTCTTCAGCAACACAGGGTATTTGAGATGGCAAGACACATAGTATAATGACATGCACAGAGGAAACCAGTCGTTTATTGTTGAAATAACATTCAAGCCCCTTTTCCTGCAGACCTTTAGAGAGAACCAAAAAAATAAAGAAACAAATATGTTATTCACATACATCACCTAGAGAAATAAATTGACAGAAAGATGATATTTTAGTAAATGACATCAAATTTTCTTTCAAGATCAAATGGTTTGGATATCTTGTCGGAATGCAGTCACAACAAATTGTTAGTCATTACTTGTTATCTTTATCAACATCCCAACATAACTGTCTGACCCATCTGTGCTCCATTCTCTGATGCAGTGGTCATTTCAGTGTCTCAACGCTGACTGTACACAGTAGGAGTTTATTTTATTTATTCTTCTTTATTATATCTTCTTGCCTTGCTCTGCAGCCAGTTTCTGCATTCTTGTCCTCACTTTATACCCATTTCCATCAGTCAGTATTGGAGTTCCGTGCTGGCTGCTGAAGATGAGGATGAAGCACACATGGGAATGCCCCGAGTGCTGTCTTCCATCTATTTTTATTCCTCCACTTACTATTGCAGACAGAGCCAGTGTTGATGTAACTCTGTAGTAACGAACCTGGTGAGATACAGCGAAATATTCCTGGCAATAAATTGTGCAATGTATTGTTTGTGTCCGCATTATTTAAATTCATTACGTGAAAACATTTTTTTGAATATCTTCTTTCTTTGCTCTGCAGTCAGTTTCTGCATTCTTGTCCTCACATAATACCCATATATACATCAGTGAGTTCATTGTCTCTTTTGTCTCAATGTCTCTGAAACCCAGCAAATTCATTGTGTCTTCCATCTATATTTATTCCTTCCTCCACTTACTATTGCAGACACAACCAGTCTGACAGCTTTTTCATTTCCTTTTGTTCTGGTGTATCTTTCTTGAGGAAGGACTTCCGGATGTCGTCAACCCATTTTAGTCAGTTTGCCAATTTGGATCTTCTTAAGCACACTCAGTGAGTATGTCACTATAAATGTATGAGTTGCTTTCTATTCCACTAGACATGACAGTGCCCCTGTGATAGCTGCCATCTCCATCGTCATAACAGAAGTAGTTGAACTGAATGTCTGACTTTCTTCTCTTTCTTCCAATTCACCTGTGCTGTGTATGCCCACCCAGTGATGACAACTACTAACAAATGTACTACACCTGAATAGATCTAATGCCAGAGTTAGAGGATGCTCAAGGAGGGGGGAAAAAACAGATCACATTAAAAACATCATATATCACACAGCATGTCATATAAGGCTACTGATTAGGGAAGTTTTCTTCAAAGTTGGAGTGCATCTGCCTGAGAGACGAGAAAACAATAGTTTGCATACAAATAAGCCAGATCTGTAAAACAGATATGCACACAAAACTCAAGTTCTGAAACAAGATCAGAGTCCAGAAATGTACTTACAACCAGAACTGTCCACCAGAGTTTACAGATGGTTAACACTAAGACTTCAACTTTCCTGTTAAGGACGACAGGCTTGGTAGTGTACTGACAAGACACTTATCTGGCAGCCCAAATGTCTTGAGTTCAAATATACACTGACTAGATTTTGAAAACATATTGACCCTTCACACACAAGTCAACCAAGCCTAAACTAGGTGCCAGGAAATGGCCTGAGAAGTAAAAGTGGCCAGTGCGATCTTGACCACATTACCTATCAAGTGTTGATTGGACCATACAAATATGAGTCCAGCGTCGCATGCCTGATGTGTTACTAGCGTTAAAATGGTCCTTTCTTTACTTACCTACTTTACACACAGATGTGAGTCGTAGACTATCTCCCGGTCCTTTAAGAAAGAAAATAGGGGCTTTTGAGCTGAAATGTTATAGAAAGATTCTCAGAATACCATAGACAAAGAAGAGAAGAAATACTGATATTCTAAATGATCTGAACATCAAGGAAGATTGGCTAAAAAACATCATCTTGTCTCGGAAGCTGAAATATTTTTATCATATCAAGCACCATGGTGGACTGGAAAAAGAAATAGCAGAATGAACTGTACCAAGAAGGAGGGGCAGGGGCAGACCAGCATGAAGATGGGCACATGATATAAGTGACTCCTTGAATATGAAAGTACAAGAAGCGGGAGAGCTGGAAAGACACTGAGTTTCTTTTAGGCAGACCGTGATGAGAGCGACATTCTACAAAGGACCTGCTACTGAATCTATACTTGCTTTTTTAAAACAGTACCATAAATATATGGAGTAAATTGCTAACTGATACCTAAACTTTCAGGCCTTCTGGTGGAGATTTTTAGTCTAGCTGGAAGGAGCTGTCCGTACGTTAAGAGACAGTTGACAATTTGCCTTCCCAGCCTCCCACAGCCAATGATTCCAACAATCGGTAGATCTCTGTCCTCACTGTCACTGTCTGTTTCTGGTTTATTTTGATCCAAAAATGACAACAGAATCTTCCTAAAAATATACAAGAACATCAAAATAGCTGCTCTATTTTTTAATTTTATTTATGTCAATGATAATGCTATCAGCTTCTGATTTTCTAACAAAGCCACTAATCTCATATTTAAACTACCACTAACCCAGCTCAGGAAGCCACATTTATGTAGTAGCTAGATGCTCGACTGTCGGCCCAAACGTCACGGGTTTGAACCCATACCCAGACAAATCATTTTCTCAGAAATGACCTTGGCTTCCAGGTCAAGCCAGCCTAAAAGGGATATCAGATAAAGAACTGGGTAGTAAAGGTGGCCATCAAGATGGTAACCACATCACCCATGAAGGGTCGATTGGTCTTTTAAAAAAACAGGAGCGTAGCATCATATGTCTGATGCGCCAGTGGTGTGAAAAGGGTCCTTTACCTTTACTGTTACCTAAGCTCAGGGAAAAACATTTGCCTGGCACCTGGCTAACTGCCTGCTGAGACAATGACTCAGAAATATATAATTTTTTTCATCTACCAGTATTGCTCCGGGGTCGACCAGTCTTCTCTTCTTCTACCCTTTATTTCCCATTGGAGCATGAGTTACTCATTCCAAGTCTTTTAATCATTTGCTAGAGTGTGCACCCCATCTGTTTAACTTCACTCTCTAGTTTCCTTATTCATATGTCTGTCTGTTGGTCTTCCCTCCCTGATAACCACTTTTAATGTTAGGTTTAAACTTACAGCCGTGCGGATTGAAAAAAAAGGCGGGGGGGGGGGGGGGGTTTTAAGCCTACCACTACTTGGAAACAATCACGCTGCACTAACCAATTCTGTCACGGATTACAATTATAATTATAAATTATATTTAAATTTAAATATGCACCATTTAATTTTTTTTACACATACAGTAATGCACAATCATATTTTAATTATTTTTTTTAACTTGAACCTAGCCATTTTGAAGACGTCAACCACAACAGTGACTAAAGCACAGTGTGTGACTGTTAATGCATGATTTATTGGTCTCAGTATCATAAGTTTTTTCTCATCATCCGAGAGTGCACTCTCGAACTGAAGAGATGGTAAATTCTTTGTAATATCGATGAAACTCTCATCCTGTGTTTTAGTTAATCTGAAACGCGTCGCGAGCGCCATTTTGTTTCTACATAGAATCGTTCAAGGGAGGCTAGTATAATTGCAAATAAACCACTTCCGTTAATTTTCTCTCATCTGGATCATAGCTAGACGGGAAGAATCAGGTACACAATTTACTGTTTTTAATTTCCTTTTTTTTAACCTGTCTGTTTTAGTTAACAGTTTTATAAGTTCACGGAGTTTTAGAATAAATTTGACAGACTGAAGATTTTGCTTATATACATTGTTATTGTAGTCCCAGTCCTTTTGTGTGGAGTGTCCGGGAGTCCCAGAAATTTTCGCACTGATTCCTGATGATGATGATGCTCAAAATGAGAATCCAAATGTTAGTGTTAATAGTATAGTAGTAGGTAGATCTTTATAATGTACTGTTAATAGTGGCCAGTTTTTATCTAGATCTGATAATTAAAATTCAAATCCTTAGCACTTTCAGGCCCATGAGTTTGGACGGACTTTGCTCACAATAACGCAATAAAATAGCTAATGCGGCTATCCTCTGAATAACGGTCCCAAATTATTGAGGCCGAAAATATACCCTAACAGGGCCTCAGTCACCTGTGAATTACGGACTTCCGGCGATTACTGCCACCGCCGAGAGTATCTCCCACGCCGCTACGCGCAGCATGGAGCGGGGCTAAGCTAAATCAGATGGCTGGGACTCATTAGTAAATAAAATGAAGGAAGCTGCAGGAAATGCAGTAGCTGCTGCTCGTGAGTCCCAGTCATCTATTTTAGCCCCGCTAAAAGATACTCTCGGCTGTGGTGGTAGTCGCCGGAAGTCCACAATTTACATATGACTGAGGCCCTGTTAGGGTGTTTTTGTGGCCGCAATTTTTTGGAGGATAGCCATATACATATGTGAAGCTTAAACCGTGGGGGGGGGGGGGGGGGGGGAGAGGAAGCACATACCCACACTGACACACACACACACACAAATCCAGCACTGCTTTAGAAATGCAGTTCTACAGAATAACCCAGAAAATTCCTTGGGCAGTTGAAATGAGTTAACTAAAGAGGCTAAGACACAATGGCTTGAGAGAGAGAGAGGGAATGGCAGCAAATTTTTTTTTTTCATATCTTTCTTATTCTTTTCCTTTTCCCTGTTGGTGGTTTTGAGATAAGATAGCCACATGCCTGTGATGCGACACATTTTCTTCACTGATCCATATGGCTTGGTTTGCATTGGAACACCAACCGTGGCCAGATAATGATAAAATCACTGAAATGTGTGCCAGTGGAGAGATTTATTGTAGGAGATATCAAGAATACCAGTGAGAGAGGATTCTTGTTGGCCTTGTGTCAAGACAGGGAATGATGTCTGCTTAGGAACTTGATACTTGCTGTTAGAGATATGGGGAAGCTTGATCACCCATGTCAGTCAACAAGACATCGTTAATAACTTTAATGTGTCACATTTATTTTATATGAAAATGTGGAATTTTAATGCAAGACTTTTTTTTCCCTTTATGGTCATTATCACCAGGTACCTCGAACTGCATTGTGAGAAATCATGGCCCACTACAAAGGAGCAGCAAAAGAAGCTGGACGAGCAGCAAATCTCTTGAAGAAGAGAGCGAGAGAGCAGGAGGAAGCAGAAGCAAAAAAGAAAAAGATTGAAGAGGAACTAGCAATTGGGAGCATACACAACAAATTTGCTGCCCACTACGATGCTATTGAGCAGTCACTGAAGTCAAGCACTATAGGTAATGTTTCATAGCAGAAAATGTTTCTCTTTAAATGTTTAGTTAACTTTTCTTTGAATACACATGTGTTAATTAAATTATTCTTTTTAAAATGTTTAAATTGTTATATTTATGAAGAAAAAAAAAATACCTACTGAGATCTGCACATATTTAATTTAAACCACATAAGGTACCACGAATACTGGGGCAACAGACCACATCCTATAATATTCCAAATGAAATCTGCAGCTCACAGTGTCACACCGTGCACTCAGCTCAGTAGCTGGGTGATGAAACTTTATCCTTTCAGTCTACAAATGTAGAAAAACACATTGTCAGAAGCCAATAATTTACCATACTTCATATAGATTTCTACTTTTTCTTCTACCTTTCTAGCCCCCAATGGAGCATAGGCCCTCAACCAACTCACGTCAAGTCATTCTATCATATAGATTTATATATGTTTTAAATACATGCAGCTTAACAACAACATCATATAAGCCACTAACAGTGCTGGGATTAAATGTATATGTTTCTTTTGAGTGCAGGTTTGGTGACGTTGACGGAGATGAAGGCCAGGCAGGAAAATGTTATAATTGAACGAGAGCGGCAGCTAGCAAAGAAGAATGCAGAGGCTCGGCAAATAGAAAAAGCCAAGGAGGACAAGAAGAAAAAGGAGCAGAGAAAGGTGACAGATTGTTTGATTTTCAAATGGTTTTCTTAGACTTACTTCTCTTTCTCTCACCTCACTTGTCACATTAAAAACTCTGTCCCTTTTCGGTTAAGAAATATATATTGTATAGAATACTCTTCATCTTGTGATTCAAACATACTAAGGACTGAGATCTATGGAGAGACGTGAGTGTATGCCGCTGGGCAGGGCGCATGATGATTCTCTGTGATCCATCTGTTTTGATACTCAATCTGCCCCAGTACCTGCATGAATGTGGGGACATGTTTTGAAATTATATAGAGATAGCAAAGTTTTAAAGGAGGCAAAGTAGTTCACAGTAGTAGATCAAACTGCAGGGTGTGCATGTTTTTGTTATAAACAGCAAATAACTCTGTGTGTGTGTCTTATAGTGTATATAACCATTTAGTCTGCCATTTTGTACAGCAAATAGCTTTCTTCTGTATTATATGTTATTTTAACTCCTGAGACACAAACATGTATTACTTAAAGTAACAGCTGCTTAGAATGGAACAAGTTTTAAAAAATTAAAAAAAATTAATTGCTTTTCTTTTGCCTGTTTGTCTATTGCTTGCAGATAACTATGTTGTCATTTGACGTAGAGGAAGATGAAGACAACAGTGATGATAATGACACCAAAGATAACACCAATGACAGTGGAGGCAGACCTGATCATGACACAGATGATGACCATGAAGATGCTGGAGCCTCTCCTTCAGAAGATGCAGATGATACAGTGAATGCAGCAAATGAGAGGAGAAAAAAGAGACTGGGTAATTCTAGCGAATACGATCATTCAAGTGACCCACTTAAAAACTAAAGTAGAGATCGCTTAGTTACAAGATGGCGTCGGTGGTCCACGAAAAATGGCTTCTTTGCCTATCAGTTACTTTGAAATCCTGTCGCTCAATACTGGCTGCTCAGAATCGAATACGTGGGCTCAAAGTTATTCAGAAGAGGATGCTCAACCAAACGACACCTAACTTGCATAGCGATCTTTGTTCAGCCAAATAAATTTCACTATTTGCCCTGCGGGAATTAAATTTCTTTAATATCTCCTTTTTAAAGTGAATTTATATACTTTTAGTTGACATTTTTGGATTCTGTGTCCATTTTTACATAAATATGGGTAGTTTTGCTGGAATCTGTACATCATAGAATATAAAATTTAAATTTCTTCCCGGTCACTTCTTGACAGCTAAATCGGCAATTTCTCAAAATGGCTACCTCGTGGCCTAAACGAACTGTTTATCTCAGATTAATTAATCTAGGTTTTTATTAAAACAGTTAAAAAATAAGGCAATTTTTATCGTATTTATAATTTACCTTTCTTTAACTTTTAATTTCACATGAGTTTTAATAATTTTAAATACTTGAAAATAATGTTTTAGCACGTTTTTAACATAGACTATTTTCTAGGGTATTTTGCGTTGAAAATGGACACAGACATTGGTTTGAACATTTTTAAATATACTTTAAAATCACATTATTGTAGTTTTTAAATCATTTTGGGAATCTTTAGCCATTATAGCATTTTTTAAGCCATAACCTATCATTTGGCATGAATAATAGTTCCTGTTTAAAGCCTTTTTACCTGTTGACCCCCCACTCTCCGCACCCAGACTGACATTGTGGACACAGATATTGGTTTGAACATTTTTAAATATACTTTAAAATCACATTATTGTAGTTTTTAAATCATTTTGGGAATCTTTAGCCATTATAGCATTTTTTAAGCCATAACCTATCATTTGGCATGAATAATAGTTCCTGTTTAAAGCCTTTTTACCTGTTGACCCCCCACTCTCCGCACCCAGACTGACATTGTGGACACAGACATTGGTTTGAACATTTTTAAATATACTTTAAAATCACATTATTGTAGTTTTTAAATCATTTTGGGAATCTTTAGCCATTATAGCATTTTTTAAGCCATAATCTATCATTTGGCATGAATAATATTAGTTTTAAAATTATACTATTAGTATTGACTTATAGATGCTTATTTAGAAAGTTGACGATTAATAAAATTAATAATAAATTATAATTTGTTTAACTGTGCATAAGTTTACTTACTTACAGCCAAGGCTAGTTACAACTTATGATTATTAATATTTAATAATTATTTTCTAAATATACTAATATATACTAGCTAGCAAACAGATCACATGGGACATAGATACGTTAATAAAATATATATAATGTTCTTTTTCCTCTTACCTTATGAAATGCTGCTCCATGAAAACACAACATAAATCCAAAGCGAATCACAAAGGAGCTTATTAAATAATTTTACTCCATGAAAACATAGCACTGAATCACAAATGAGGTATGAGCAGTTACCTTAGATTATTTTGAACTAGTAAATAAAATATCCAGCAGTGTTAGTTAAGAAGAAGAGGGAAACACTGTGGTAAAATGCGCTCATCATCAATAAAATTAAAGAATAACTCGCAAAGACTGAAGAAGGGATTATGTTAAATCAGTAAAAAGGGTGCATATTTTCACTTGGTTATCAAACAATATTGGGGGTCTCTGTAGAAAAGTGGTCAAGCCATTAACCTCGTGCTCGGAAGGTTGCGGTGAGTTTATTTTACAACTGCTTTGTTCGTCTCAAAAATACATTTTGTTTGGGTTAACAGGGACCCCTGGAGGCTGTTGCTGGAGCTACGGTATTCAGGCTTACTGCTAAGGTCTCGGCATGCGGCTAGTCGTTCATGGTTATGTGGAGAAAGACCAAGCCATATGAAACCAGTAACGATGCAGTGAAGTCAATCCACTCGCTATTGAACATTTTTTAACAGTGGAATAGAGCAAATTTCGGTCAGATGTATACACACTACACACACACACACAATTGAGAGTGCAAGAAAAAGCATTTTTAAACAAATAGGAAGAGATGCATCATAACAAGAAGAATAGTTACAAAAGTATGCATATTACAGTATATGTCTTGGAAGACTCACTGGATAATAATCATTAATTTAATTCATAAATAAGGTTATCAATCCTGATAAACAAACTCATTTTTATGTTATTTAGGTTTGCATCACATCATTTTTTTTTAAAGGCAACAACTTTAGTCAGAGCCTGCTGTTCTGAAAGCAATGACATATGGTTGCTAAGGGGTTCAGCAAAAAACTTGAGAGTTATTGACATTAAACATGATAAATTTAGGTCCAGTTTTCACTTGGGAACACGCCGCCATCTTGTTTCTGTGTTTTCCATTATAAATTTTTGGGGCAACTTTCCGTCACTGAAATGTGAATATCTCCGCTTAGAATTGACATACAGACTTCATTGAGGTACCGTTGGACTCGGGTTTTCAACCTATATTCAGCTAATTTCACCTAATTTTTACATTTTGACTAAAATCCCTAGTAATTCTTTTACTTTGCATGTCATTTTTATCCTAGGAAGAGGAAATGCAACCTGAAAACCCAGTGTTATGGCAGTGCAATCAAGGCCTTTAGCTTTGGTTGGCAGCTGGTCTAGGAGGGAAGCTCTGACAGGCGGACTGAGCAATGCTGTAGTTATCCAACAGCTTCTGCTGCATGCTTTGTTCTAAATTTTCAATGTTTAATTAAGAATCGACATCACAGCACTTGGGAAATTCTCATAAATTCTCCGTCCCCATCTTCAGCAGCAAGCGTACAGTTCCAGTACTGATGGTACCTGTGAAAGTGAATACAAATGTATTGGTAAAACCATTCCTTTGGATTAAGCAAGCTAATTTGAGAGAAGGATCATGCTGGAATGGTTTCTACAATACAGCCCAGGCTTTGTGATATGGAGAGGAAGAACATCATTATGGACTGTGATTTCCCTGTCTCTCTGTAGTATAGAGAAACACTGTCATCTGGAAAATTGGAAAGATGACAACCATTTCTCATCTTCATCATTTGCCCTGCTAAATGTAGGCAGTTGTAACCTAACGATTATTGTCTCAGATCTGGTCCGCGTTTTTTGCCAATTACTATATATGATAATGAAAACGTTCAACCCCACCAGGACATCACACAGAGTGACACAAAGTGCTACCATTCGGAGGAAGATCACCCAGGGACAAGTCCCAGAAATCCCGTTCAGCCTATAGGTTGGGTTATATTAGGGCTCCTGGCTACAGCCAGGGTGGGGTTTTAAAACAACAACATAATTGCGTCCGACAGTGGGACGCACAGCATTTATTATTATGTGTTGTCAAGTCGTTTAGGTATTTATCCCTGTCCTTCACCTGTATTTATCCCCCCCCCCCCCCTCTTTTTCACGCTTAAAATTTACCCGTTGCCACTATATTTTCAAGCGTTTCCCATCATAATTGTTTTAACACAAATTGTACTGATTCACTTGTGTAAGCATTTCTCCATTTTAGAATGTTGCATTAGGATATTTCTGCCTGCCTGTAACCAGCTGAGCAAAATATGAGACAC
Organism: Candidula unifasciata; assembly: GCA_905116865.2. NCBI lineage: Eukaryota > Metazoa > Mollusca > Gastropoda > Stylommatophora > Geomitridae > Candidula > Candidula unifasciata. The sequence continues at coordinate 406,819 of CAJHNH020007667.1, forward strand.
ACGTATTTCAACCACTAAATAGATATTCACATATTATATCTTTTTAAAAAGCTGCATTCTCTTTACAACCCACTTGAAAGATTCTTGTTCCTCACCAGTTCTGCTTCATCCATAGTTATAGTTGAATAGGGCTTTTTTCCCTAGAAAAATGATGCTGGTATCACAACAAAGCGTCTTTGAAAACCAAGATGCCAGTGGTACTCACTGCAAAGTGTCTGTTACAGTAGTACTGAAAACTGATGCTTAAAAAGGTGTCATTACTGCCTTGGTAGATGAAAATCAAAAACAAAAATATGTAATCTGTACTTCAGATTTAATTAAACATTCATTACTTTCATTTATGTCACATTTTCTACATGCACTTGCAGGTATGAACCCTGAAGTTGACACCAGCTTTCTGCCAGATAGGGACAGAGATGAAGAGGAAAACAAACTAAGGTAAGTTCAAGTGGTCTCCTTTACTCTCTTTGCCTTTATCAGTGGCTGGCCGAGCGGTTGTGAATGCTGAAGACCCAGGTTAAATCCTTGATAAGGTGTTGGATTTCTGCAAAAGTAAACTTCTAGCCAGTGCAGTCTGTGTTGACAACACTAGTCTTGCAGCCCTAAATCCTCAGGTAGAATACCCCACTGTCCTACACTGCAGTAAAGAATGGTAATTACAGACAGTAAAGACAGAAAGGAAGGAAAGATCCCTGATTCAAACATATGCCCTGCCCAGCTTGCTAGCTCAGTTAGTTAAACCTGACTGCGCTGCAACCGGGTGACAAACTCCTTGTTGTCCAGGTTTACGCCTGGGGGTAGGCAGAAAAGCTACATTTCTCCCAGATTTACTATATCTAACATGGAATCAAGGCCGAAGGGTTGCAATATCCACAGTACCGAGCCAACTAGTTTACAATTCATGGTTTATGGATATTTAAAAAAAACAAAAAACATAGGCCTTCTGCCAGCTTATACCATATAACCGTGTCTTTTGTTATCTCCTGCAGCTTCTTTCATGTCTTTTCCATATTTATAATCTCTCTTATTCTTTTTTTCCATTTTATTTCTTCTACAAGCCCTTCTCATTTCATGCACAGTTCTAACATCCCAGGTAACAGCTCTGGAAGTGTTCTTAGACGAATGGTGGTGGGTTGGCAGTGCAGACTCTTTTTGACTTTCTCTACATCAATCTATACTCCTTTCACAGAAAGAACCACCCCTTATCTTCATTTACTGAATAATTCTTGGTTTTTTTTTTTTAAGCTTTTATTTAGGTCACTTTTGTTTGTTTGGTCAAAAGCTTGCATTCTTCTTCTTCGAATGTGTATGTGTGCTTGCATGTGTGTGTATATCTGTGTCTGTTTGTGAGTGTGTGTCTTCGTGTGTGTGTGTGTTTCTCTCTGTGTGTATCTACGTATGTATGTGTGTCTGTCTGCATGTGTTTATGTGTGTCTGTGTTTGTATCTGTGGGTGTGTCTGTTTGTGCGTGTGTCTGTAAATGTCTGTCTGTGTCTGTGGATGTGTCTCTGTGTGCCTGTGTATATATGCATATGTGTGTATGTATGCGGGTGTGTGTATATATGCATATGTGTGTAAATAAGTGTGTGTGTGCGCTCACGCACAAGTGTGTGCATGCATTCTACCATCAGTGCTATAGTGTTTTTTCTTGATATTCATAAAATGCATATTATTGTATGAATATAACATGATATTATTTATTGATAAAATACAACTGCTGTGTGAAAGATGGGCGTTTGGAAAGGCCGAATGTAAGACTGGCCCCATTTTGTGACCCTTTGAAAATAAAGTTTGTTCGTTCGTTCATTTGATCCTTCTTCGATCCTTTTGTCACAAAACTTATATCAGAAGGCCGGTAGCATACAGTTGACAGTATTGAAGCACATGCTCATCATTTTCTGGTGCCACACTACAGGGACACATCACCGTGTTTCCTACATCGACAAGTTTGAACATATGTTATACCCTGTCCTTAGTCTGAATGTAATATATTGTCCAGTTTGCATTCAATTTTTACACTAATTCCTGACGAGCTGTGGAGCTAACATTTTGTGATCTTCCTGCTGTATTCTGTAGGGAGCAACTGCGTCAAGAATGGGTGACCACACAAGAAAGAATTAAAAATGAGGAGATAACTATTACCTACAGTTACTGGGATGGCTCCGGACATAGAAGACAGGTATGAAGGTGAAATAGTTTGCAACAGTTATTTAAGTTAGCACGGGCATTCAGGGGGAGAAAGGGGGGGGGGGGGGGGGGGTTTCTTGTGAGATATACCTTTTCTTAATTTAAAAAAATAAACCTTTCCCCGAGTGGCACATTGAGCATATGATGCTAAATTCATATTTGTATAGAACAGTCAGCACTTATTTGGTGATGTGATCTACACCATACCACTGGCGTCTCATTCTTCTGCATTCTTGGTGTCCATTCTAGACTGTATTAACCTAGGAGCCAAAGTCAGTTTTATTAAACATCCATGAGATATAATTTCAGTTGTTGTTTTAAATGTTTTGGTATGTATATACACACATGTATATATGTGTGTGTTGGTTGGAAAATTTGAGTTACAGTAGCATATTTATTGATTAGTTAGGTCAACATATCATCAACACTGCACATTTAACCATATCAGGTTACAGGTTCTTAGATCCCCACCTTAGTATATCTCTCAGCATGTATCGATTGATGACACCAGTTGTCCTTGTTTACTATTCTTCTTTGCTGTCTGCATAGCAATCTTGTTAAGAGGCACAGTATATGTATCTGTTGATGTAAGTGTGGGTGGACTGATTAATGGGTGTATATGTATGAATGCCTGGGTATATGTGTGTTTGTGTATGAATATGTGTGTGTCTGGATATTAGTGTGTCTGAATATTAATGTGTCTGTATGTGTGTATGAATGTGTATGAGTGTCTGGGTATTTATGTGTCTGTTTGTGTGTGTATTTATTCCTTTTTGTATCATCATGACTTTGTGCATATATATGTCTCCCTGTATATATGTCTGTATGTGTGTTTGTGTATATATATCTATGGCTGTGTGTATGTTTGAGTAAAGGTATGCATACAAGGCAGTTGCTAATAAGTTACAGACATTCATTAACTGGTGCCTGCGCAGAGTAGAGTGAATTAAATGGTATGATAGAATAACTAATGTAGAGCTTTGGGAGAGAACTAAACAGGCTTCATTGGACCAAGAGGTGAGGAGAAGATGCTGGCGTTGGATAGGACACACACTGAGAAAACAGGAGAACAGCATAACTAGAATGTCTTTGCATTGGAACCCACGGGGGCATAGGAATAAAGGAAGGCCCCCAAAAAAAATGGAGAAGAGAGCTGGAGAATGAAGTTAGAAAAATGGGGAGGACACGGGATGAGCTCCATGTAATGGCGAAGGATAGAACGACTTGGCGTAAGTTGGTTTAGGGCCTATGCTCCATTGGGGGATAGAAAGGCAGAAGAAGCACCCGAAATCACCGCTCTCTTCAGACCACCGGGGTATTTGACATGTCCAAAATACCTCAGCTTTCGGGAGAGGATGACTAATGAGTGTTTACAGTTTCTAGGGCTATATAATGTAGTAGTCTTCACTTGATTTCCACATCTAAATGGCTGATTAGTGTTAAAAAAACCATATAAATACTTTGTTTACTATTAAGTGATGATAGATAAGCAATGATAGAAACACTGTGTTAATGTTAAATAATTGTAGAAGCACTTACTATTTACTTTCAGGTAATAGTACAAACACTTATTGGTTAATTTTCTTACTTTACAGTAATGGTAGAAACACTTTTTGTAACTTAAATAGTAATCAAAACACTTTTACACTTGTGTCACTTAATGGTAGTAGTATTTTTATAAGTCACAAATGATCTTTCTTACAAATGAGTAATTGTTACTGAGAAAGAAAAAGATTTTGAAAATAGTTTATGTTTAAATATTTCTTTTTTTTTTCTCTTCTTTCCCTCACAACTACAAAGGTCAATATGAAGAAAGGCAACACAGTACAACAGTTCTTGCAGAAGTGCTTGGAGAGTTTACGCAAAGAATTCAATGACCTTCGACCTATCTCTGTTGACCAGCTGATGTACGTCAAAGAGGATTTGATTATCCCACATCACTATTCCTTCTATGACTTCATAGTTACCAAAGCTCGGGGTAAGAGTGGTCCTCTATTCAACTTTGATGCCCACGACGATGTCAGGATCATCAACGACGCAAAAGTGGAGAAAAGTGAATCTCATGCGGGGAAAGTTTGCTTGAGGAGCTGGTATGAGAGAAACAAACATATTTTCCCTGCCAGTCGGTGGGAGCCGTACGATCCAGAGAAGAGTTGGGATAATTATACCATATCTGACAAGAATGCAGTTAAAATCACTGTCAAATAATTGTACGGAGAGTTTTGCTGTCTGTTGGACTTTATATTTACTATTTGGGTACCAGAAAAAAAAACATACGTCAATTTGCCATTAATTTAACTTTCCTCAGGAACCGAAAGAGTTAAGGAAATAAATAATGTATATACATGTAAAGAAATATGGTTTTTTGAGAAAAATACAATAAATGAACAGAAAAACAGAGGGTATCTTTCAAGAAATAGATAAAAACTGTAAACGAATTACAGATATTAGATGTTGGCAGTTGAGATTATTTTGGACATGTTACAAGCAGAAAATAAAAGTTGTTCATTTGAAAGATTGTCTTCATCACACCTGACTATAAGAAAATAAACTTGAAAACTTAGTGGCCACTGAGAAACTTGAAAGAAAACAAGAATTGAGAAGAAACAAGAGATAAACAACTGGATGTCATGGGTAGGACAAAAACATAGACCTTATCTGTGATTCTGGTGAACATGTGAGGTGGTAAATCATATTGTCTATGCCTGTGGTGATAACTGTAAATAAAAACTTTTTCATTTTGAATTGTTTATCAAAGAACAGTCTTATCTTGTTCCTCTTATGATAATGATGGCAACTCACTGCAATATCGGGGATGTCGAACTGGTCATGCATGTTGGTACACTTGTTCCTACAGCGAGGTGCTGTTATCATTTGCAGGCAACTAGTTCATTTCACAGTATGGCAACAATAGCTTTTAATGTTTGTTTTGTCTAATGCGTCCTCCTCCCTGGCTACTTCTTTCTTTAAATGCCATCAATTTATGTCGATTTGGCATCTTTATAATAGCAATAATATGGTTGTTTAGGATGAATCACAAATGACAAATATTTTTGAAGAAGAATCATCAAATGTTGAGTTAGGAATCTACATAATAGCACTCAGGACACTGCCATAAGTGCTTCATCTTCAGCAGCAGGTGAAGAGTTTCAATTCTGGTGACATCAGTAACAGTTTGATTGTGTATCCTGCTCCCTCTTCCCTTGAGTGTTGAACGTCGGCCACATCACCTGGTGGAACTCCTCGCAGCACCATTCTTCTCAGGCTGTAATGATCTGTCTGTGCCTCCACACTGTTCACTAACTCCAAAAGGGCCCTGATCACATCTAGCTAGTCATACATCAATTCACCACCAGGTGGTGCAGAATCATCAAGTAACTTCAATAAGTGTTGTGTGTTCTGTTAAGAGTTTGTCAAAGAGTACAACATTTTTTGAAGAAAAACTACCGGTCAGATAACCATATGATAACTTAAGCTTTCAATTTTGATGTTATCTAGTGTGTCTGTTGTGCCCAGAGTGGTTTTATGTTGTAAACTGCACTAAAACTGGCAGGCCGCCAGTTCCATTTGGAATGGCATGTACTTATTTACAATTGTGTGGGCAGTTGCTGGCTTTCATGATTAACTGCTTGCGTAAGTAGTGTGCTGCAGTTTTGGTGGGAGACTGTTAGTGTTTGTACCTCTAAACAGTGCATCAACACGTAATACAAACCGTTCCCTTGTGGGGTGCAATTTTTAGTTATTTTGAAACCCCACCCTGTTTGTTGCCGGGGGCCCTAATATAACCTAACGCTTGAACGGGATTTCCGGGACCTCTCCACGGGTGATCCTCATCCGCATGATGGCACTTTGCGTCACTGGATGTTTATCGCACTGTGTGATGTCCTGATGGGGTAAAATGTACTTACTTACCTTGTGCATTTACATTTCTTGTATCAGTATGTCTTTCACTAGTTTTTGCAGATGGGACAGTAAAGGACATTTCATCTGATTCCCACTGGTAAAGAAACAGAGTAGTTGGTGACCCATATGCATTGAAGTTGGAACGCCAACTAACGACTGAGTGTGTCCTACATTATCTAAATAGTAAAGTCTAGAAAATCATAGTGGGCAGTGTGGTAGTGTATTCTCTATCAGACGAGAAGTAACACATCTTCTTTTCTCCATTAACTTTTGTATTACCTGCTTAGCACTTCTCTCAGAGTAACCTGTTTTATTCTGTGCTTTGGAGGCCAGTGAATGAGTTTAACAATGTCATGATCCTCAGTGCACTAGGATTTTATTTCCATGTTGGGTGATTCATTCTAAAAACCATTCTTACGGTATTCAGGCATGTTACAAGAGTCACACCATGGCAGATATTGCTGCTTCACCACATAAATTCTGAAAGACAGCCGTCTGTTACACTACAGCCAAGCTTTATTGTGGAGACGTCATACAACGTCAGTGAAATATGAAACCATGCAAATATGTGTTGGATGAAAATTGAAGGCAGCCAAGAGATAGTTGCTGGTCATGGTCTCAAGCTCTCCATTGGTGGACACAGTATCGCACCCATGTGGCAATGACTAAAGTCACCTGACCATTATGGTCAGTGCCAAGAAAAAAGCAGTGGCAAACAACCTTCTTCAAAGATAAATGATTCTACACCTAATGCAACTTCAAAAGTAGCTAATTATCTGGAGGGTTTGGCTACATGGTCGGGCACAGATGTGTAATCCATGAGATTTTGGTGATCACAAGTGATGGCAAACCATGACCGCCAATGTTTATCAGCATGGCGCATGATGGTTATGATGGTGTGTGTGTCTTCCTGTTTCTCTTTTTCTCTGCTTTGTTGAATGCTGATCATTATTCATCATGTTTTCTCAGTGGCCCAATAATTATTTCTGTATTATATGCTTTAGTGTTATAGTTGGAGTCTTTGGCTTAGGCTCTGCAAATGTGGTTTGTAATTCTGAAATACCTAGTTAGATTCAGCTATGGTCACTTTGGCAGCAGATCACTTTGCATTGATTTCGACTATGGTGTCGAGAGCCGCCTTATTTTTATGATGATTTTTATGTTGAATAAATATGTCACTCAAAGTATGTCTTCTGTATTTTACTTTATCAGCCGTCTGTATTGTGTTGTAAAATATTTAAATTACATTACCCCCGTGTGGGTTCCGGGGCCCCATTGTGGGGAAAACAAGAATAGACCCGCTGCCTCCCCAAAAGCATGTCGTAAGAATCGACTAATTGGGGAGCTTCCTTTGTTGAAGTCGGAGTGCATCTGCCAGAGAGGCAAGGAACCAACAGTCTGTATTCAAGAGAATTAGATCTGTAAAACTGATGCACACTCGGGTTCTGGAGCAGGACTGCATTTTGGTAGTGGACGAGCAACCAGAACCTTCCGCCAGAGTTTACAGCTGGTGAACGCGAAGAAGAAGAAGAAGAAATTACATTAAAACAATCCACATTCTGTGTGCATGTAATAAGAATAGAAAAAAGACAGAGGGAAATCAAGAGAGATGTTGGAAGCTTTGGCATCATGGTGTGGAGGAAAGGATTAGCAATACACAAGATAGAAATCTGTGGGTAGACATAATTACAAATGCTGCATGACTAAAATCAAAATGTTGAATTAAAAATCGACATCACAGCATAAGCAACACCCCCATCTTCAGCAGCAAGCGAAGAGTTAAAATTCCGATGTAGCAGTAACTGATTGTGTATAAGAGCTATAAACAAAGAGGCTTGGTTAAACAGATGGGCCATGGGAGACACTGGAAGAGAGGTTTATAGACATATGGCTGGCCCTAATCCTAATGACAGCATTAACCATCTAACAATAAGGGACCAGGCCACAATCTTCAGACTTAGAACACAACATACTCCACTCAGTGGACATCTAAACAGAATACAGCCACAACACTCCCCAGAGTGCCAGCTATGTAACTACCCCTACAAAACTGTTGACCACCATTTCTTTGAGTGCCCAAACCTCAGCGAGACTAGAAGAATGCTACTCCCTCCGAGACCAGACAAGTGGAACACCTTGTACGAAGGAAAAGAACAGCTTGTGAAAACATGTAAACATGCCGCTGGATCAATAACAACAACAACAACAACAGTTTCCTCCGCTACGACAGACTTAGGCAACAGCAACTATTGTGTTAATAAGAGTTATTTCAGTCCATCACAGTGTATGCAGAAACGGGTGTAAAGTAACCACTATTTGTATTCGGCCTGACCGCAAGTATTCGGCCAAATACTGAATAGTTAATAGGTCCACTATTCGGCCCCGAAGCGAATGTTTGGTACAGCCCTAGTTTCGACACTCAAGAATATCCCAACTTTATCATGTGCCCTATCAGTGAGCACAATCAGGCATGTTTCAGTATCCCACATGATTTAAAGACCGTGAGTTGGATACCCAAACTCACATAACCCAAATCCCATGCTCACACTGTGCAAGACCTTTCTGTGCCAGAATTGGCCTTATCAGCCATCTGCGCATTTATAAACTTGCGTTTACCTAGCAGATGAAAGGACACAATCACAAAATGTATATCTCGTCTTACTACGTGGTTAGGCCATCCAGGTACTGTATGTGTATCTTTGCCTATCCCTTGTTATTTTCCATCAATTTTGCTAGTCATCACCAAATTGAGTCCATTCCTCCTCATAAAATGTCCAGGAATACTGACTACCTAAGTCTGATTTGATTAACTGGTTTGTTTTCATCTGTTTTGAGGACTTTCTTTTGTTTTTTTTGAACATTTCATGGTTTTCTTTGCGTCATTCTCAAAAACATGTCTGCTGCCAGTAGGTGCTTTTCAACTTGTCTGCTTATTTCCAGGCCTCTTAGGCATAGTACAACACAGACTCTTCATAACATTATGCAGTGATACTGTTCTTAGTTTCTGATTAGATAAACAGCAACTCTGTTTGCTTCTCTGTTCAGGTGTTAAAGTTAGGAACACAGATTTTAACGACAGCACTTTGATGGAATGTTTTTTATTGCTGTTCTAACAATTATCACGTCCAGTCGTTTTAAGTTCTTACTTGTCGTTTATAGAACAGCTACAAGCTACTGCTATACCAAGACTACAGCTTGAATTCAGATGTAGTTACCTTTCATTCTATGCATTCCATTTACAATGATAGCACGCCTCTCAGAGAGTGCCACAATTCTTCGCAGTTGCTTAAACTTTTAATTCAGGATCGTTTCTGTCCAGCCATCTTTCCTGTATGCCAGGGACTTCCTCACATTGGCAGCAATCACAATTCACATTGGTCGTCTTTCACATGACTCGACCTCTCACTCCTGCTGTCAAACACCGTCTTTCCTACTTTCTTGCATCTAATCCTTTGTTCTCATCCCGAGGTTTTTTTCTAGTTAAACACGGGAAATTACAAACATATTTTCCATGCTTCCCCCTCTTAACTGGCCCCTTGACCCTAAACTCGGCATACTGGGAACACCCTGGGAATTTCCCTCATTACACACTAGCACTCACTTTCTCATTACAATTGACATGTTTTTATTGGTATCTATTGCAATGTGAGTAGGGGATCTGCAGTAACTTACTGGAATCTGTGCCAGGCATCTTGTGTCAGATGTTATGACAATTCCAAGATTGTTGTAACGATTCATTTCTTTATTACTTTTTGCATTTGCACCCACTCTTCATAGTTAAAGAATAATAATAATGAAAAAATAAAGCAATTCTTTTACAAAGAAAATTATGTAAACAAATGGGTTTTATTTTCAAAACATTTACATAATGCACTGCTTGATGAGCATTGTACAACTACAAATATCCAACTCAAACAATAAACTTAGCCAACATCAACCTGTACAATTACAAAAAAAACAAAAAATATTTTCAACAGAGCAGGTATGAAAGTCAATAAATGACTAAGCCAAATACTGCTTTAGCAAGCATAACAACATACTGCATTGGGAACAGTGGAAGGATAACATTAGCAGTTACATACTGACTTTATTTGCAACATAAAACATGTTTTCTCTAAGTGCGGCTAAAGTTATAGCATTAAAGAACATTAAATTAGGTATGTACAAACACAAATTAGTTTGTTTTTTTAAATTGAAAGGAGGGCCCTTTTTACACCAGTGGCCCACTGGGTAAATAGTACTCGACACCATATTTATATCAGTCAGGCGTCACCATGAACCCACCCACACTGGACAGCCAGTTAGTTCTTCTTCTTTTTTGTTCACTGGCTATAAGCTCCAGCAGAATGACCCGGTTATTCGTCCATTTGTACATCCGTTTTACTGGTGTATTTTTGTGCAGCTGGTCGTTCCTTGGCCCTCAGGTAGATGCACTCTGACTTCGAGGAGAGCTACCTATTAGTCGACTCTCATGAATTTTTGTTTTGTTTTTGGTAAGCTATTCTTGTTTCCCCCACAACGGGAACCCACAAGGGGCGCAGGTTACTTTATTACCATAGGATACACTAATTCAACTGTATCATAAGGTTGTACGAGGTAACTAGAATTTTCTTCTACTGGATTCAAATATTATTTTTCTTTTTCTTACAAATGAAAGTACTGGCATTTTAAAGTTTACTTGTAACCATCACATAAGTTAACCGATACAGATCCAAGATCCATAAAAAATACATCAGTGCTATACATATGTGACTGCTCCGTACAGTCTCTAACCAATATTACCCAGCAAAAAAACTATTTTTCTGCATTTGCGGGATGACATGAAGTGATTGGCAGTTGCTACCACCCCAATACAAGAGCTTCGGTACTAGCAGTAACTGCATAGTGTACATAGATAGACATGGTATTAACTGTATATACCAAAAAACAAATGTAAGATATTATTAGGAGCATAAATATCACATTAAGAAAAAAAAAACATCCTGATGTCACTGTTACCTCAAAATAATCTCAGATGACATCACTTTGCTTCCCATGGTCAAGCCAATAAAATGATGTTGTCATGGTCAAAGGGAAGAAAAGCAGCTAAATCTTTATCCTGTATTTAGTGATTATTTCCCTTAGGCTTAAAAAAATGTTGCACAAAATTATTAATAATAAAAATTATTATTAATTATTTTAATGATTTGATGGCTATGATGTAGCTGCGGACATTATACGCTTGCCTGTCTGCTCAAGTGGTCTAGGGCTTTGATCCCCTGGATTTATACAAACTGCCCAAGATTCCACATTTCTTCTGCTTCTTTTTCCTTTCCTCTGGTTACTTAGGGCAGTGTCACAAAACTATAAAGATGTCTTTTTTTTAAACAAAATTTTAAAAGGTATTTTTAAAAAAAACACGTTTTTGTAGGGTGAATCGGTTAAAGTCAATGCACACAAAATATCCTGAAATAGTTTTTGCTGTACCAGGTTACACAAACCGTTTACAGCAGCTCTCAGGTAAATAAAAAAAAGTAATTACCATTTTAAAACCACTGGTGCATTAATCATAAACGATACTAGGCTTATTTGTATAGAACAAATCAGCATTTAGTGGGTAATGTGGTCAACAACATACCGGTCACCTTTACTTCCCAGAATATTACCCAGTACCCTTTTTTTGGGGAGCTGGGTCAATCTGGCAGCCAAGGTCTATTTTGGAAAGAAAGTAAGAAAAAAACCAGGCTCGATACAGATTCGAACCCAGCTGCCAAGTACCCAGGTTTTATTACAAAAGAAAGCTGAGCGCCAGATACTGTAACAATATACAACTGTTCTATAAAGAGAATGACCATGAATTCTGACTGCAGATTGAAACATGTTTGGAATAACACACAAACCATTTTATTTTACAAGCATGTGGATTTCATTGCATTTAGTGAAAGTAATGTTTTGCAGTGGAAAACATGATATACTGCTACTAGCACAGATGTGGAAGACAGCCTACAATAATAATTGGAAAACTTTTGCAGCCCTATATCACACGGGGAACATGGATTAGATTATACTAATTCTATGTCTCTGCATCCAGAACATACTGGGGAACATATGGTCCACAGACTTGATGAGGCCTGCAAGATTGTTCGTCTGTGAGCCTAACAAGGCGACTACAGACTTTACAATGGTACCTTGAAATTTGAAATTCAAAAATGAGTCTGAACAAAATTTTCACATAAATTTTGCCTTGGAACTTGAATGCCACCCTTAAAACTGAACACATGGTACATGCTAGCAACGAGCTTTTGCAAAATGCTGTCAATGCTTCAGTCTGTGTGTGTACACTGTGCTGAATTATTGGCTCGTCACCTCATACAATTGTATGCAGCCAGTTTGACAAAGCGGTGCTCAGTGGTTGTTTTATTCTTTCTATTAAATCGAAGGTTAGTTGCGTATCCTTTACAGGACGTTGCAGAACCAACTCCAACAGCCCCTGGCTATTGTGTGGTTTTTCTATGCAAATTTACGTCCAGTAGTTTGTTCTATTAAACACTTAATGGATTAATTATATGGTTGGCAAAATGTGTAGCATTGAAGAAAAAGAAAGCTGTCAGAATAACAATTGCCATTAAAAAAGATCTTATCACTAAGCACAAGAGCTGTATCTGTGTAAGACTAATTTATTTTCCATTATTTTCAATGGGAGATTTGATCACTGTCTTGAAACCAGACTACATCCAAGATATCACTGTACTGCACAAGCAGCAATATCATCAATATCAGCTTAAAACACACACTAAACCAAGGACAAACAATTCCAGCCATCAAAACAGGAATGAGTTAATTAAAATGTATGACCAAATATAGCAGGCTAATTAATGTCTATATATAGGTTGATAATTTTGTATGGTCCGTGAATAATGTGATAAATCTAAATATCCTAAGGCAGAAAAATGATTCCCCACCCCGGCTCTACAGGCTATACAATGGGAAATAAAAGTACAAAATCAAGCAACTAGCAAAACATGAGAGCAAGAAATACCATTGTTCTAGGAAGACAATGCCATATGATAGGAAGTTAAATCATAATTAAACAAAGACACATATATGACATGAAATATGTTCAATATTCTTATATTTCATAGATAAAGAAGAATAGCATCTCCATGGTCCTCTGTGAAATGGGAAGGCTTGCCAGAATGGGAGTTAAGATCGGCACAGCAAATAAACAAGAGGCACATCCGAGGACTTGTTAATCAACATAGAACTGGTACTGTTAGCCACCGGACGCTGGGGTTCATACTGAGGGGGAGGAACTGAGTCTCTATGGACATGTCCAGATTGCAATATGATAACCGAACTAAACCAAACCAATCTATATGGTCATTCATCACCATCATATGTTGTACCAACAGGTGACAGCTGCATATCATATCAGGTCTGTGCTTTTGTCCCCAGATTATATCTTCTAAGTCATGCCAGACATGTTTATATCTCTGTCATCCCCTTGCATTCGCTTCATCAAGTGAGCTAGCTGTAACTAAGTTTTCAAGATTATGTCTTCTCATATCATGTCCGCCTCACCCCTACCAAAATGTTGTCTCTAAGTTTACAGTAAAATTATTTCTTCTCATTTCATGTCCCCCAAAATGTTGTCTCTAAGTTTACAGCAAGATTATTTCTTCTTCTATCATGTACCTCTAAAAATGTTGTCATTTTTAAGCTTACAGCAAGATTATTTCTTCTAATATCATGTCCCTCCCAAAATGTTGTCTCTAAGTTTACAGCAAAGATTATTTCTTCTAATATTATGTCACTCCCAAAATGTTGTCTCTAAGTTTACAGCAAAGATTATTTCTTCTAATATCATGTCCCTCCCAAAATGGTGTCTCTAAGTTTACAGCAAAGATTATTTCTTCTAATATCATGTCCCTCCCAAAATGTTGTCTCTATATTTACAGCAAAATTATTTCTTCTCATTTCATGTCCCTCCCAAAATGGTGTCTCTAAGTTTACAGCAAAGATTATTTCTTCTAATATCATGTCCCTCCCAAAATGTTGTCTTCATATTTACAGCAAGATTATTTCTTCTCATTTCATGTCCCTCCCAAAATGTTGTCTCTAAGTTTACAGCAAGATTATTTCTTCTTCTATCATGTCCCTCTAAAAATGTTGTCATTTTTAAGCTTACAGCAAGATTATTTCTTCTAATATCATGTCCCTCCCAAAATGTTGTCTCTAAGTTTACAGCAAAGATTATTTCTTCTAATATCATGTCACTCCCAAAATGTTGTCTCTAAGTTTACAGCAAAGATTATTTCTTCTAATATCATGTCCCTCCCAAAATGGTGTCTCTAAGTTTACAGCAAAGATTATTTCTTCTAATATCATGTCCCTCCCAAAATGTTGTCTCTATATTTACAGCAAAACTATTTCTTCTTATTTCATGTCCCTCCCAAAATGGTGTCTCTAAGTTTACAGCAGAGATTATTTCTTCTAATATCATGTCCCTCCCAAAATGTTGTCTCTATATTTACAGCAAGATTATTTCTTCTCATTTCATGTCCCTCCCAAAATGTTGTCTCTAAGTTTACAGCAAGATTATTTCTTCTTCTATCATGTCCCTCTAAAAATGTTGTCTTTAGGTTTACAGTAAGATTATTTCTTCTCAAATCATGTCCCTCCCAAAATGTTGTCTCTAAGCTTGCAGCAAAATTATTTATTTTCATATCGTGTCCTTTAAAATATTGTCTCCAAGTTTACAGCAAATTTTTTTTCTTCTCATATCGTGTCCCCCAAATGTTTACAGTGATCTGATTCTTGAAGGACGGTCAGTCATCATCCTGTTATGTCATTTACTTGTCACAGAGGACCGAGAGTAAATTCCTTTATTCAGTTTATTTTGTGTACTTCCCTATGTTGGGTGGAAAAAAAAAAGAATAGACCCACTGTACCATGACAAGCATGTCATAAAAACGACTAAATAGGGGTTTACTGAAATTGGATACGTTGGGCCAAAAGGGGCAGTATCACAGCCAAGCTGTAAACCACAACACAACGTGGCAATCGTCCTCTTTAAAGATGAATACAGAGGAAGACAGTTATGTGTCCTTCTTTAAGTATTGTGTCTGGAATTCAGCCTGGCCTCTCCTATCAACACAAGCTGAAGGATTTCTCTTGAACACCTTCACTTCCTCAATCCACCTCAGTCCCTGTCTGTTATACTTTACTCACGTCATCTCAGAATATCCCCAATATATTGTCATCTTTTATCTTTTAACTGCTGATATCTGTGGCCATCCAGGCATTTCACAAATTTAGTGGCATCAAACATAACTTTAACAATTAACAGCCTCTTGACAGTTTTTTTTTTTTTTTTTTAAAGAACTCCTCTACAGTAACCATATGAATATAGATTTTTTTTTAAAGAGCTTGTCTACGGTAGCCATAAATAAATCTGGAATTTTTTTTTTTTTAAATAAAGAGCTTGTCTGATGTAACCATCATTAAATCTGGATTTGTTTTTAAAAGAACTCCTCTACAGTTACCATCTAAGTCTGGAATTAAAAAAAATTTTTTTTTAATTAAGAGCTTGTCTACGGTAACCATAAAATTCTGAATGTTTTTTTAAAGACCTCTTCAACAGTGTAACATCAGTAAATCTAGATTTTAAAAAAACTGACCTAGGACTCCCAGGTTGACCAATGGGTGCCAGGACATATCCTGGGAAGCAAAAGATGCCTGACACGATGTTGGCTACATCATCTACCCGGTGCTAATTCTAAAAAATAATATGGATCTAGTCAAGCTCCATATTCCCAACACACCAGTGGTGCGAACAGGGTCCTTTAAATATTTTTACTTGTGAGAAAATCACGTCTGTATCAACAAATTGCTTCAGAACTGGGGACACACACTGTTGTACACACAGAGTATTAATTTCACATAGTTTTTGGCAACATGTAAATATGTTCAGTATTGCACTTTATTATTAAACAAAGAAACAAACACACAAACATGCGCAGGTTCAATATATGCCTGTGAACAGAGAACCCATGAAAGATCAGATTTTAGATTGCTCCACCATTTTCACATTAACTGCCATGATGTTCTGGAATTGATGATTACCCTGGAAAGTAAAGGCGGTCGGCGTGATGTTGATCAAATCACCCACCGAGTGCCAACTGGTCTATAAAAAAATATAAGTCTAGCATTATATGCTGTGACAAGGGTCCTTAACTTACTTTTACATAATGTTCTGTTAAACAAAATAATAAGAACTGACAAGCAAAACATCATGAATATAAATTCCAAAAAGGGGGGGGGGGGGGGGGGGGGGGGGTTGACACCTCCAGGTTTAAAACCACATTGATGAGAAAAAAATTATACCGATTAGACTGAATCTGGATGTTTTATCTTGGCAGGCATGTGCATTAAACACTGTTACACAGCTTTTTCTATAAATCAATCCACTGTAATTCCCAATACAGCACAAGGTTGACTTTCATAGGGGAAAAGTTGGCGGGGAGGGGAGGGGGGGGGGGGGGGGTTGTGTGCCGTGGTGTAGTGGCAGACCAGCGATTCTCAACCTGCCGGTTGCGACCCTTTTTTTTTGGGTTGAATTACCATTTCACTGGGTGTCACCTAAGGCCATCGGAAAACAAATATTTATTGAAGTTATGATGGAAAATAATTATCTGGGGGTCACCACAACATGAGGTAACTGTATTAAAGGATTGCGGCATTAGGAAAGTTGAGAGCCCCTGGCCTAGACACTCACCAGTGAATCGGAAGGTCGTGGGTTCAGGTTCGGACCCAGCAGGAATGACAATGGCTTCCAGGCTGACCCAGCCTTGAGAGGGTACCAGGTGCAGTCCTGGGAAGCAAAGGCAGCCAGCGTGATGCTGAACACATCACCTACCAAGTGCAGATTGGTCTATAAAATGCAAGTCTAGAATTATAAGCCCAACATGACATGCTTGAAGGCGTGGAAAAGGATACTTTACTTGTTTACTTTACAAATTGACACAGAACTTGGTAAAACTGAAAGTTGTTTGCTTATTCACTTCACTTCTTAGATGCACATAATAAGCTGCTTGTTAATATGGAATTACCAAATGTCAGCCCCAAGCTGAGGCATTTTAGTTGGACCAACATGAGAAGATCCTCTGCACAGAGGAAAAAAAAAAAACAGCACAGAGAAAGCAGCATAAGTTAGCAAGGTGATAAAAAAAAGCAACCATCAATTATAAAACACAATACTGACGCCAGGAGTTTCTCCACTATGTACACAGTATGGTTGACACAACAAACCTTCCAATGGAAGACACAATGTTCTAAACAAAAGTATAGCCAACTGCACGAATTGTAAAAAAAAAAATATATATATATATATATATATATATATATATATATATATATATATATATATATATATATATATAGATTTGTGATTATAGAGTCACTACTGTATAAGGATAAGCTCTCCCAAGTAATAAGGTCTCTTTTTCTTTAGTTCCTTTTACTGCTCTGGGTGTCAAGAGAGATACAAGGTTCTGGTTTTTGCTCTTTGGTTACCTCGGCCCTAGATACTTGGTATTTAAATAACTTGCTAATATTAAAGTGCAATGCGTTACTTTTTACATGCAAATATTTAACTCTAAAATGTTACTTTTTACATGCAACTATTTAAGTCTTAATGATATACTTCACGTGCAGCTATTTAAGTCGCAAAATGTTATGTTTTACATGCAAATATTTAAGTCTAAAATGATACTTTTTACATGCAACTATTTAAGTCTTAATGATATGTTTCATATGCAGCTATTTAAAGTCCCAAAATTTTTATGTTTTACATGCAAATATTTAAGTCTTAATGATATACTTCACGTGCAGCTATTTAAGTCCCAAAATGTTATGTTTTACATGCAAATATTTAAGTCTTAATGATATGCTTCATCAAGTGCAGCTATTTAAGTCCCAAAATGTTATGTTTTACATGCAAATATTCAAGTCTAAAATTATACTCTTTACAAGCAAACATTTAACGACTTTTTACATGTAAATATTTCAGTCCCAAATGACACTTTTTTAAAGAATAATAACCAGTACTCATAAAGAATTGCTATCATACAGGTTTCAAACACAGAACATTAACAGGTGGACATTCTGGAATGACATACTGTAATACGATCAAGTCATTGCAGGATGTACTATTCTTATTTTTATCATAAGATACTAATGTTTAGTTTAACAATCAAAATGTAGTATTATATCTCAATTAACTACAATGGGATATAAAATAACCCCCCCCCCCCTTCCCATTTTGCTTCCCAGTATATTTTTAAGGAGTCGCCATGGTGTAGCGGCCAGACGCTTGCATGTGGATCAGAAGGTGGTGGGTTCGGGTCCAGCTGGAACCAGGCTTTCTGAAAAAGTACAAGCGGCTGGCGTGATGTTGACCACAAAATATAGGTCCAGGCCTTTATGCCCAATATGCCTGAAGGCGTGGAAAAAGGTCTTTTCCTTTTATAGAAAATTTGCGTTTAAGTTCTTGATATTAATTCGACTGCAGCCATTCCTATCTTCAATAAGTTTCAGCAAGCCCATTTCCCACGTTCTCCCTGAACAACAGAATAAACACATTTTAACCACTCATATATCCAAAAATAAATACCACAATGCAGCAGTTAAGTTGGTGCAGAAAGCGGAGAAGGACATATGAACATAATGGACAACTGATTCACATTAGAATGATGTACACATGGAAGCAGGCATACTGCTGAAAATCCATACAATGATACAGCAGACTGGATGCTGCAAACAACAAGGGAGCACACGTCAAGATAATCTAGCACTGTTAATAAGGATAACAATAACAACAGTTACATCAGTTCTATGTTTGTTCCCACCCTTCGCTAACTGGTATGTGACATATCCAAAATAATTAAAATAACATCCATATGACCAGAAAAAAAAAAAAAAAGGTAAAACAGAAACCATCTGTTTTCAATAATAAATACTGACTTAATAATAAACATCACAGCATACCAGGTACCTATAGATGCTCTGACTCCCACAGAAAACGTCTTAAGACAGTGTTTCCCAAACTAGTCTTGGTCACGGCACTTTTTTTCAATTAAATTTTACCACGGGGCCCTAACCTAAGTCAAAGTGTGACTATTCGTGTCTTAGTTAAATTAATTATAAAGCTTTTGCAATATTTCGCGGTGCCCCTGTAAAGAGGACGAAGCTCCCCGGAGAGCACTTTGGGAACCACTGTTTTAAGGTACAGATCAGGGCCATTCAACGAAGTTCACTCAGGGGCCATCATTTTGAAAATGGCGATTGTCAATGCCCAGATGCCTGAACCCAAGCATCAAAAGATCATTAATACAATATAACTGGCATGATCTGCAGGCCATTTGCTGTGCCATCAGTTGAATAGCCCTGGTATAGGTGCTAGCTGCTCTAGTAGCACAATGGTTGTACACATGTTCTGTTCTGTTCCTTACTTTCTTTCTGTATCGATTTTTAATTCCAAATTTATGCACACTTTTTTTTCAGGTTTCAGTGCCAGAACGTGATCACTACTGCTCCTGTGAAAATTCAATATTAAAGCAAATTATACATGACAACTGCAGGATTTTGATTTCATTTGGTGTATAAACATAAATCAACAAACTAAAATTAGCTACTGAAAAAAAAAATACTGGCATGTCTGGGCACATATCTAATGGTCCCTGATAATGCTCCTTGTTTTCTTCTCCATTCGCTCTTTATAGGGGCGACTGGCACATTATGCTGTGGTTTAAAGCTAGGCTGTGATATTTGCACCTTTCATCCCATCCAATTTCCGTAAACGATCAAGTAGCTGCATTATATATGAGATGACTGATAGGAGGCAGTGGGCCTGTTCTTTTTTTTTTCCTCTAAAAAAAAAAGGGCCTCAGAACCTCCTTGGGAATAACAATGCTTCTTACTCTAGATATTTCTTTCGAGGTCACGCTACATCTGGCTAAGAAGTAAGGAACCAACAGCTTGCACAGAAAAAAGCCAGAACTTTAAAATGGATGTGCATGCACAATTCAAGCTCAGAAAGGAGAAAAAAGACCAAAATCTAGAAGTTGATGAACAAAAAAGATGTGCCACTGGAGTTTACTGCCAGTAAACTCAAAGAAGAAGACACCAGCTACTTGGTAAAACAATACAGTAGCTTAATACTACCAACAATCCAATATTTTAACAATTTTTGAAACGTTACTTAAAGATTAACATGCTAAAGTTACTATTCTGAAATTGAGAAAGGAGGAAAACACCATGTAACCAACAAAGTAATACTTGTGTAGAAGAGAAGAGATTACATGGATACCAAAATAACAGCATGCAGAGAGAAACAAATTTCAGTCACTCAAGACAGTCAGAAAACCTGATAACGTGAATAATATTGCAATGGAATCAAAAAGTAACTTTTAAAATGAGGAGAGAATGAGAGATTTGAGACAAAAACGATAAAAGACGGTGAGGAGAAGACATGCTGTGAGCTATGTGTGGGTTGAAACCAAGTATATGCATCATTGGGATAAAAAGAAGAAGAAGAAGAAGAGGAAACAAACTCCACCTTCCAATTCTTCAAAAATGTCAGTGTTTTGGCTAAGGCGTTGCGAATCTTACTCGTAATTCCAACGTACCGCGATCGAAACCCACTGATGGTTGTGTGGATTTTTATCATGGTATGGGGCGTCGCAAGCCGATCCAGCCTAAAATGAGTACCAGGATGTATGTTCTGGGGAAGTAAAGACGACCGGCGTAATGTTGACCACACTACCCACCAAGTACCTATTGGTCTGTAAAAATATGGGTGCTCTTCCCATATACCCGATGCGCATAAAAGGCGTGGAAAAAAGGATCTTTACTACTGTTTTTTGTAAAAACCCAATTTAAGGAAGACAACAGAAAATGACAAGCTTGAAACAAAAGATACTGGCCACAAGACTTGGAATTACTGTGCAATCCCAGGACTTGAGTGTACATTGATACAGGTTTTTCAGTAGAGATTAGGCTAGCCAATTGTTTTGCCCCAGAATACGAGACACAATGCCAAAGCCGGGAAGGAAAATACAAATTAAGTGTAGTGTTTTAGTGATTACAATACTTTTCCCTCCACCTACACCTAATTAGCCATCACTGTGTGGCCACCAAAGTAAGTTTCCGTATGTTGCTGTTATGTAAATTATGAGTTTATTAAAAATTTCAAGTATAATGTTGTTAAACATTTATTACTGTAAGCAATGCAGTTAATATTATAAACACAGGTACAAAAAGGAACTATCAGAGTGATATTTTTTTTGAGGGGCTGGAATGTATTAAACCTACTTGACCGCTGGCCAGATTTTCCGGGAATTTCCTAACCTGCTTCTATACCGCTGGCCTTATTTTCCGGGATGTAGTATGTTAAAAATATGCATCACAGACAAAAAAATAACCAGCCAATCGCCATCAAACTACGTTGTTAGTCATTGCAAATGACTTCCCACGTGTGTTGAGATTTCTTTGTGTGGTTTGATGTGAAAAAAATTCGGAAAATTCTCAATGAAACGAGCAGCTTCAACAAGAAAGTGACGTAGGTCTAGGCTTTTCACAGTCCAACAGGTTAATTCAAACTGTGAATACGTTCATGAAGAATATGTTCCCAGTTGAAGTGACACAGTCAGTGAGAGTTAGAGTGCGGAGGATAATTATGAAAATTATAGATTTAAAACTAGATCGATAGTAAGAGAAGGGGGCGTGTCCCTCAAACAGCAACATCTGGTGCTTACTTTGTGAAACAAGACTGATCCTACTAGGTTGATTGGCACACAAAGGTGGAAGATTGGCGCTAGATGAAAGGTAAACCTATTTTCTACAATGTCTCCAATGTTAATTTTATTCTAACCACTTGTTTGCATAAAACTAATTTTTTTTGTACATCATGTTGGTTTTTTCGTGTTAGTGCCCAGGAGCTCAGGTTATAGGTTCAGGTAGGTTGAGGGCCTCAGGTCTGGTAGGGTTAAAATAAATTACGGAAATGTTAATGGGAAAAATAGTATCAAGATTTTGAGTTTTTATTCACCATACAAGTTCAGTAATTGAACAGATTAAATTTGTTTCTTGAGATTCTCCTTGTAGTAGCTCTCTGTTATGTAAAAGTTACAAAGTAAATCCCCAATTCTGTATGTCCATGAAGTAAACCACTTCTACGTCTGAGTTCAACCTTAAAATGGTGACTGGCACACTGTGCTGTGGTCTACGGTTAGGTTGCGACACATGCAACTTTTAGCATTACACATCCCATTCCCTGCTTTATGCTTGTTAAGGGGCAGTTGGTTTACCCCCCCCCCCCTCCCCCCCCCCCGTCCTCACCCCACACAAATAGATTGGGTGGCCATAATATCTTGAGTTGAAAACCTGACATCCCGCTAATAACATTCTGAGCTGAAAATGGGACAACCTACTAAAATTTTCTGCAAAAAAATTGGGCTGTTCTAAGCAATTCCGTTTACCCCCACACCTTTTTTCTCTAGGTCATCAGGGTGAACTTGCTAATTACTAGTCGACAATGGTATTAAAACCCAAACCATTGCCACAGGAAATAAACAAAACAATATGCTCTTTAACTGCAATGAAAAATCATGTTACAATGAAAATTCCCACAAATACATTTCAGGTAATAAAAGTATCTAAAAATTATAAGGTCCAAAAATTTAACTGTAAATGTATGTTATATTCTCGAGCATATTCCTCAATGTTTTATTTTTGGTAATGAAACAGGACAACTGGCGCTTCTAAAAATTGTTTGAATACTGACAGGACAGCCAGGACACCGGAAAAAACTGGACTGTCCTGCTGAAAACGGGACGTAAGGTTACCATTAAAAAAAAAGGACAAGAGAACTCAATAAAGATGAGGCAACATATTAACAGATCAGATGACATTCAGGCGGAATAAAGAAAACACGAGTAGAAGGATAATATTCCAGAAATAGAAACTTGTTCAATGGGTAGCCAAAATAATTCTGCGTCTAGGTCACAAAATTAGTTATCACCTTCAATTTTATCGAGACAAAAGCAGCAGCAAAAATCATGAATAAAATAAAGTAAATTATATAAACGAGTGAACAGAGTATCGTAATTGTGTACATTTTCGATTATCTAGCACACAAAAAAGCAGCATTTGGGAATCAAAACTTGCAACATATAAGAATCAAAATTATCAGCAGACACAACAGTAAATTAAATGTAAACAAATTGGTGGGGGGGGGGGGGGGGGGGGGGGGGAAATAATAATTACACTCAACAATGACTAGTAGTAAAATGATCACAGAAGTGCAATGCTTCACTATTTAATACAAGTATAAATACACACAAAAAAGTTATCCCGATTCCACAAATGCTAATATTCTGAAATACCTGCAACTGATATGTAACTGTAAAACTATCGAGAAAGACAATATGAAGAGAATCTTACAAATAAATGCTAACTGAATCTTTAGAAAAAATATGTCTCTGAAATATCACATCAGAACTGCCGATAATCTGTTCCCAGGAGGGGGAGGGAGGGAGAGAGAGAGGGATACAGAGAGAGAGAGAGGGACAGAGACAGAAAGAGAGATAGACAAAGAGAGAGCGACAAACAGAGAGAGAGAGACAAACAGAGACAGAGAGAAAGAGAGAGAGAGAGAGAGAGCCAGCATGCGCACAAGGGAAGAGGACTGAGAAGCCGTTTAATATTTACAATAAGCAGTATGTAAAATGTTAACCTTCACAGAAAAATTGAAAAGTTTTAATACATAGTGTTAGCAAGATACACCACAAATACAACTGTGTGATGAAATGAATAAAGCCCTAGTGGCTTTATTAGAAACAAGTTATTTGTATGTAATAAAGCAACTACTATTTTATATAATCTTATATGGGAAAGAAAATGTATTCTTATGTTAAAGTGCGTATGTGTGTGTGTGTGTATCTGCACATGCATTCATGTATGTGTGGGAGAAGAGAAGACAGGCGATGGAAATATATTATTAGTACTAATGTGTGTGTGTGTGTGCGCGCGCGCCTTTGTGTGCATGTATGTGTGGGCGAAGAGAAGACAAGAGAGAGGATGAGTGAATAATATTTACAAATTCAGAAGGCAAAATGTTAACTGGCCAGATAAATAGTTAACATCAAACACACAGACACAATGTATTAACAAGAACACTAAAAATAGATACAAAATGTACTCATATGTTACAAGTGTGTGTGTGTGTGTGTGTGTGTGTGTGGTGTGTGTGCGTGCATGCTTATGCATTACAAGCATGTGTATGTGTGGAAGAGGGGTAGAGCAGAGAGGAGGAAGAAAGAAAAAATTATCAAAGTTTACAGAACCTGTAAGCACAATGTTAACCAGCACAAAGGAATAGGAACATTTTAAGAAGAAGCGTTTCTTTCAAAGTTGGACTGCATCTGCCTGAGAGGCTAGGAACCAAAAGTCAGCATACAAATAAACCAAATCATAAAAACGATATGCACACAAACCTCAGGTTCTGAAACTACACTAAAGTCCAGAAGTGAATGAACAACCAGAATTTCCCGCCAAAATTTACAGATGGTAAACTCAAAGAAGTAGTAGTACTGCTAGTATGATACAAATAATTGATTAAAAAAAATGTTATAAAACATTAAGTGTGGATGAGGGGTGAGAAACTATTTAATATTTACAGAACCAGTATGTTAACAGAGCAGATAAATGATAACAAATTTGTGTAAGTACCAGTAACAAGGTACAAACTCAAAAAAATTGATGCAAAATGAGCTGAAATGTTGAAGCAGTGATTTGAAAATTCATGGAAGAATAAGTCAACATTAAACAGTTGTTTTTTAAAGCCAAGTGAGAGGGAATAAATAAACCACACAAAACTAGTAAGAGGCAGTCTAGCCCCACCCCTCCGTGTTGACCAGATCCCCTGGTCACGCCTCACTGAACCATTCTCTTCAGCCTGCTGATGTATTTGTGGCTCCTCACTGTTTACTCACTCCCGAAGGGCCCTTACAACAAAGTTAAAGAGGAGAGTATCCATTTCACTGCATCTGGTTATCTCACATGTCTCAGCCTTTCTCCCAGAATGGCTAGAAGTTTGCAAAAAGTGTCATACAAAGCATGAACTCCACAGCTCCAGCTACAATCCCAGGGATCTCCGTAAAAAACTGCACTCATGAACGACACATCTGTGAAATGTACCTTGACTTTCAGGGCATGAGGCAAAGGGTTTGACCTCTCCATCACAGAGACCCCTTAACTGAGCACAGAGAACTCCTTTTATTTTGTTCACTGTGCAACTGTTGATACCAATGGTAGTCCAACATTTATTCACCTTGGCAAGCGGAACAAACCAGAGGTGCCTTCTCTATGACTACTAGCAGCATGACGATGGAGACAATGGCAGTGACACGAGCTTTCCTGTGGCTAGAATCACGGGGCTATTCTCACATGTGAGTGCTGAGTGATTCTATGAGGCATGCTCTGTACTCAGAATGTAGACCGAGTTATTGCAAAACTCCCTGTGTGTGTGAGTTACCTTCATCTACATCCCAGGATATGCGAGTGTTGCTGGCAAAGAAACAGCTGATGGATTGGCTGGCTATGCCTTAATCGCAGACGGCCATCCTATGGATCATGATGACAATGTTAAATGCCTTTAGAAAGATAGGACGATCAGAAGATTTTGGGATCAGAATGCCTACATTGCTGCTAAGAATGCGAGAATTGGGAGTAAAGATCAACACAGCCAGGTATAAGAGGCACACAAGACATACAAGAAGTCTTGTCCCCACAGAAAGGACTGTTAACTGCAAGATACTGATGTATATGTTGAAGGGAGAATCTCAGCTCCTATAAATGTGCCCAGAGCACCATAAAGATAACCCAACTCATAGCTTATTCTTCCCTTTTTTGAATCATCGAGTTTAATATAGTTTCAACTAAATTATTTAGGCCCCACTAAATTTCACAGCGGTGTAGAAATAAAAAGGAAAGTTCCTGTAAGAAAAGGCAAGGACAAGAGATATTAAAGACATCCTAGGCATATAAGTATATGACCGAGGTGAAATGACAAAAATAGATACCCGAGATGTATTTTTTTGTTTTGTTTTTGTTTAGAGAATCGATTTAATTGCACAGGGTTTTATCCCATATGGCTCTGATTCTCTCTGGAGAACGCTATCTGCCTGCTGAGTGTCAGACAGAGCATGATGCTCCAGCACTGATCTCTAGGGATCTCCATAAAATTTGCACTCATGAACTGAATGGCGCCGCTATGAAACGAACCAATAACCTTCAGAGCATGAAGCATACGGCTTGACCACTTTGCCACAAAGTGTCACCCCCAACCCCGGAGATTTATTTAAGAAAGTTCAGCCAAATGTAAAAAAAAAAAAAAAAATCATATAACCCTTGATGGGAATGCCCAGTATGCAGTGGACATCGATTTTGATAACACATAAGCCCTTGTGTGCATTTTGGTCGCTTTTAAGTATGGACCATAATAAGACTTGACTGCAGGTCAAAAAGCTTACCGGACTTTGAGACAAAATTAAACCCCTTCCTTCAATGTTTTGAGGCTGGTCCTAGTAACTGCTCGACACTTGCTGAGACAATGTGTAAATTAATATTCTAAGTATTACAGTTATTATTCAATTATAAAGCTGTCGACTGGAATTTATTTAACAGACACTTCAAAACAAGACATATTCTGAACAACAAGCCATGTATGTCTAGAGTGGTCAATTACTTGACGTAAATGCTTGTCAGCAATATTGTGTTTTGTTTGTTCATAAGGAATTGTGTGGTTTCGTCTAAGACATTTATTCTCTACAACAGGAAAACAACAACTATATGTGAGAGATGTCACTCCAACAAATAACATGCAACTATGAGTATTTCTCTGCAACAGACAATACTGTTTAACACCCAGCCTACTGTCGAACTCTGCTGCTCTCTAATTCCTGTATACCAGTGACTATTACATGACCAGCATGTGTAAGTCTGTGTACTTCACAACAGAAATCCTTCACTCAGTATCAGAAGCAGACAGGCAGCTGAGGTCTGGGTCAATGAACAGGCTTTCACAAATCCGTAGAACCAAAGGTGGCCACGGGGAAGTTCTTCACATGGGTCTGCCATTGTGAGGACAGTTGGAAGAATTTGACCCCATTCCACTCCACTCCATCAACCAGCACTGAAACATAATTTACATTCAAGATTACAAATTGAGGGATTTGAACTTTAATATTACAGGAAAAGTCTTAAAATACACTAGTTCAAAAACAGGGAAATTCTGACATTCTACAAGATCAGTACATTGAAGAAAACTTGCTCACAAACTGCACCATGCCTCAAAAACAAACACTTTGACCAATTTAATGTCAGAGTGGTTTAGAAAGAACAGTATTGAAAGATTTTATCTGCATATGAAAACTTGCCTCCAAACAAAACAGGATGCAGTTTAAATAAAAGTCACAGCCTTGGTAGAAGGTGAGAAACAAGTACCAGTGCACTTAACAATTTTGCAGCAAACTTTAAAAAAAAAAAAAAAAACATTTTGAGAATCAACTCCACTGCACTGGGTTCTATCTCATATAGCTCTGTGGTTCTTATCTTTTAATTCACCCCAAATTAAAAGATTGAGAACTGTGAAATTTTGTGCCTAGCTCCTGTAAAAGTCCAATAGTATAGGGGTATTGGGGAGTGAAATGAATACCTACCGATTAACACTAACCTAACCTAAACCCCCCCCCCCCCCAATACTGGACTTTCCCGTGAACTCCCCATGAAATCTCCCAGTCTCCGAGATGGGGTGAAACTAAAAAGTACTGGCTCTGTCTGTCTCTACAGAATGACTGTTAAGAGAAAACAAACATAGTTTTTAGTAACCTAAACTTTAAATCAGAAAATGCATTAAAAAAATAATAATGATGTGATATGAGATCAGTTATGTTTTTTCACAACAAATGCTGGCATCTCTAGCAGTCTGCCTCTCGTCAAAATGGACCAGAAACATACATTTTGGCATGTCTATTCCATGTTATAACCCACCCCCCCTCAGGTTGAAATAGGTTTCCTCTTGAGAATAATCTGCCTTATATCGTTCAACTCAGTAAATATTTTAGCTGGTGGGTACTTACCTCTAAGTTTGACATTCTGACTTTTCGAAGTACACACCATACGGCTGACGCCTTCAATGGCCTGACTCTTCGACTCTGGATCTTTTCCCTTTTTACCAATTCTCATAACTGTGGAAGACAAAAACGTTATTCCCATGACATGACCACAATAATATGTACAGACTTTATTTTATAGTTAAAACTTTACTAATACATTGTATTTTCTTCGTTTGCTGCTTATAGTAGTGTCCTGAGTGCTGTGATGTCGATTCTTAATACAACATTCAACTACATTGTATTATTGTATGTCCCAAAAGCAGTAAACTTTTAAGAATGTCTCGACCAGAATAATGATGTGTTTTTGTTGTTCGTCCATTACAAGTGATGACTCTTTCTTTCATCCGTCACAAAACTACAGGTCAGTTCTGTGAGTCTAGAAGTAACTTATAAGTCTAATACGGACCCAGAAGAATACGGACTGCAAGGAACAGTGTCTGTAGGTAAAGGACCTGTTATACGGATCTTTCTAGCCTGGCTGTGCTGTTCAGCTGCCCTTTTTCTGGAAGCCTAGCAGGTGGTTGCCCCTCTTGGGACTCATGTTCACCATGTTGTCCAGTCTTGTGCAGCAGCCTCCCAAGTGTCAGGCTCCCAAGGCTTGAAAGTGAAGCCTTTCGCATGTTTTTTTTGCTGGCAACCATTAGAGTGCATAGCTAGCTACCAATATCTCACCATGCAAGATTATTGGGGGGGGGGGGGGGGGGGATCTGGCAAGCAGACGATGTGACCTGCCCATAGAATCTGTGACTGCATCATTTAGATACTGGGACTGTCAGCTTTATTCAATACAACTGTATCCGGGACCCTGTCCTGACACTTGATTTTCAGTATTTTCCTTATACTGTATAGAAGTGGTTGAGCTTCTTTGCATGACGTCTGTATACAGTCTATAATTCACAAGCATACAGCAGCACTTAATTAGTCATGTATTACTTCATAATGAAGATTTCAATAGCTCTCCAACACTCTCCATCTCTCACCTTGACTGTACACTTCACAGACTGCTTTTTGAACATCTCTTAATTTTATTCTCTAACTTGTAACACTGTCTACCCCTTGCTCACCTGCCTTCAACTTTTTCCTTCGCTGTGGTATTTATTACAATTATTGTTTGTGCATATTTAAATAAACATTCACTTTCACTTATGTTTTATATTTGGGTTGTCATTTTTTAGTCAAAGAAAATGTGTTGCAGAGAACACAAGTAAGGAAAGCAAGCCCACAGCAGGTTAACAAAAAAGTGGGTAAAAGACATCGCAATATTAAAAAAAAAAAAAAGCAGTAACAAATTTGAAGAACACTTCCATGTTTTACTCTGCCAGACATAAGAGGTGACTAAGAGTAGGAATGGGCTTGGGAACTTTATTCTGTAAAAAAAAAAAAAAAAATTCAAAGACTAGCCTAAAGCCAAGTAACAATCAATGAACAGGTCTTTAAAAAAAATATTTGCTTGGCTTAACTGGACGGCAAAATAACAGAGGCACAGAAATAAAGGAAGACCAAAAATACACATGGAGAAGGGAGCTAAAGAGTGAAGTTAAAAAGATGGGGAAGGATATGGGGTGAGCTGCATGCAATAGCGAAGGATAGAATGACCTGGTGTGTTGGCTGGGGGGGCTTTGCTCCACTGGGGATTAGAAAGGCAGAAAAAGAAGTTGGATGGCCCATGTCCCATTAGGAATCAGCGGCGGCAGAAGATAAAGAAGCAGAAGTAAAAGATAACGGAGGAGGGGGAGCAGAAGCATATAAACAGAAAAAAAAACAGAGGAAAGTTATCATAGATGATGCTAAATAAAAATCTAGTAATTTTTTCAGTTAACTGACAGTTGTCACCTATTTTCCACGTTGAAAGACTTTCCGGACAAATGTACTTGTAAGTTATATATAAACTCAGGATAGCTTTCATGAGCATCCTAAAACTTCATTGTGTTGTAAATAAATATCGACTGGGACATAACATAATATCCGAGGCTGACATGTGTTCAAATCCACTTCAAGGCAGATTTAAAAAATGGTCTGAGCTCTCAGGTCTTCATTCACACAAATGAAGAGAAATATTAGACTGAGGGAGCTGTGATAGTGTAGCAGCTAGATGATTGCCTGCAGGCCCGAAGGTCTCGGGGTCAAATCCATATCAAGTCATATTTTTTTTAATGATCTCGACTCCCAGGATGATCAAGCTTAAAATGGGTACCAGGTAAAGTCCTGGGAAGTAAAGGTGGTCGGCATCGAGCGCCAACTGATCTATACAAATGTGACCCCAGCATCATATGCTAAAAGTGTCCTTGGTGTGAAAAGGGTTATTTACTACTTTTATATCTGGCTGAACACTTCTACAATCACACACCCAAACATTCAAACACTCATAAAACACCATATACAGTTTGGTTAGAAAACAACTGTATACAAAATTAACAACGTGCCAAAATTAACAACATATCTCAATGGCATAAACAGTGGTTAATTGATTTCACTTGACTTTCTCATAATCCTGGACAGACAAAAAGAGTAAGAAGATAACTAACTCACAAAGAAAACTGACCACCCACATCAGAAGCAGACAATATATATTCTTTCGTCACATCATAAGAAGGGGGAAAAACAAATTACACCGTGACAGTGGGAAAGGTGGAAGGGAAAAGAGGCAGAGGAAGACCGAGAAAGAAGATGCTAGACAGACATTACCGCATGAAGATCATCTGTGTCAGAACTGATTAAAAGCATACAAGACAAGACGGTTGACTACCAACACCACACAGTATGGATTATTACAAGACTATCATAAATGAGCTACTTACTCTTTTGTTTCTTCTCTTTTGTGGCCACCATGAGTGAGAAGGTGGCAGTCTGAATGCCCCCCGAGTGAGGCAAACGATTAGCATACAGAGCCCGGAATGCAGTTTTCAGCGAGCATTTGTTGGACTCTTTCTTGTCCTTTTTATCTTTGTCTTTCTCCTTGTCCTTTTCTCCACTCTCTGACTTCGGTGGAGCGACAACCCAGTAGTCCACTTGCAAATCCATAAATTCAGCAGGGGATGACACTGAACCCACAACAGTGCCAGAATTACTAGGAAAAATAGAAAGAAAAAAACAGGTAACTTACTGCTACAATGATAATTATTTTGCAATGATAAGATGTTA
Organism: Candidula unifasciata; assembly: GCA_905116865.2. Lineage (NCBI taxonomy): Eukaryota > Metazoa > Mollusca > Gastropoda > Stylommatophora > Geomitridae > Candidula > Candidula unifasciata. Next base: position 438,264 of record CAJHNH020007667.1, read on the forward strand.
TTATTATTCAGAAAGTAATGCCCCAGTCCCAGGGTGGATTCCAGGGCTATATTTTGGAGAACAAAGACATGATACACTGCTCCGCTAACAAGCATGTTGTAGGAGGCGACTAATTAAGGATGTTTCCTTCAAAGTCACAACTCATTTGTCTGAGACGCAAGGAACCAACAGTTTTGATACCCAAAAAAAAAAAAAAAAAAGCCAGATCTGTAAACAAGATGGACCTGTAAAACTCAGGCCCTGAAACAAGATGAAAATTCAGAAGTGGACAAAAAATCAGAACTTTCAACTGGAGTTTACAACCTGTGAAACAATTTCTTTTTCTTTTATGTATATGGTTTAAAAATAATATAAATTTGGTTGCATAACTTCTACAAGGATGTCACAAGCCAACACCACCATTTCTTAGCTGTTTGCAGTTCTACTAGACAATTTTACATTCCTTAGCTTGCTGTTTATTTTTAATCCAACTTTAGGTCACCAGTGTCAGACTTGGACACCAAAGAACATGAGAGAAAACAAAATCAGATATTTGAGAAAAACTGCAAACAAAACTAGAAGAGACTTTTGTGATAAATGAAGAGATAAGAAGAAATATTGGAACAATTCCAATCATTATATTCACTGAGAAATAAAGACTGAAAGGGTTTGGCCATCTAGTGAAACTGAGCCTAATGATTCTGGCAGCAAAAGCGTACAATGTGAAAATGGAGACACCAAAACCTAAAAAGCAGAGGCAGATTTAGAAGATGGGTTGACACTAAAGATCTCATAGCATCACAACATAACAACTAACCGAGTGTGTCCTGACTCGGCTACCTAACATCTGTTAAAAATAAACTGCAACACCTGTATAAAGCAGTATCTGGAAAAATGAAAAGAAAGTCTGCCACTGCTTTTTGAAAAGTCCAATGCTCATATTGTTGATGAAATCAATACAAAGTGATCTGCTGATAAATTGCCTGCAGCTGAAACGAACCACATATATCTGAATTATGAAATGTGCTTATAACCTTCAAGTCACAGATGTTGACAACAAATACAAGTTATTACCAAATGACTAAAGCTATTTAAAAAACAAAATACACACACAGATAAGACCAAAGCCATGGGTCCCATTGTGGGGGAAAGAATAGACACCCCCCCCCCCCCCCCCTTTCCCCACAGTCAGTCACAAAAGGTGACTAATTAAGGGTCTTAGCACGGCTGTAAATTGCAACATGTGTGAATACAGATCAAGAAGAAAAAAACCAATGCCAGTACTTTACCTGATGGCGGGTGATGTTCCAGCTGCCCCAATATTTGGTGAACTAGGAGGTGTGTTCACATCTCTGATCTTCTCTAGTACAGGTGTGCATGCTGGAGGAGAGCTGGACAGTGAAATGGATGGCTGTCCCTCTTCACACTCCACTAATAGAACATTTAAAATACCAAAATTATAGGATACCAAATGTGTACATACTTCTGCTGCTGCTGCAGTTATTTCCCTGGTTAACCAACAGACACAAAGGTAATACAAGACATTCACGCTGTAAAGAACCCTGCTAAAGTCTTTTGGCGCAACAGGCATGTAGTGCTAGACCAATATTATCCCAGACCAATCAGCACTCAATGTGTGATGTGGTCAACATCTGTACCGGCCATTTTAGGCTGTGGCTAGCGGGTCAGTGCAGGATCTTTGTATAAACAGCCTATAAAGGTAACACAAGACACTCATGCTGTAAAGTAAAGAACCTGTTCAAGTCTTTTGGCACAACAGGCATACAGTGCTAGACCAATATTTTCCCAGACCAATTTGCACTCGATGTGTGATGTGGTCAACATCTGTACCGGCCGTCTTTACTTCCCATGATTTTATCTGGCATCAATTTCAGGCTGTAGCTAGCTGGTCAATGCAGGATCTTTGTAGTAAACAGCCTGCCTGTTTATCCCCTAACCGTTTTCCAATGGTTCTCTTAATTTCTTTAAAATGATCCGATTCATGTTTTCTTAGAAATTCAAAATAATGTTGTTCTAATTTTGTCACTCTTGAACCTGCTCTGGTAGCTTCAACAGATATACTTGCCTCAAAACTTGGATAACATCTGGACCACCAGCTTTTCTATCCTTCAGGGGGCTGACAGATTTTCTAAGTTCTTTCTTTGATGGTTTTTCTCAGATGAAGATAGTATATATAACCCTATATATCTCAGATTTTCCATTAAATAATGTGAAAGTTCTACATTTCTACTAACTATGTACTGTTAAAGGCTGACCAAATGGTTAAGAATTCTGGGTTCTCATGCAGGAGACCCAGGGTTGAAGACCTAGTAAGGTTGTGGATTTTTCTGTTGGGGGCACACACACACAAAAATGTGTAACCTGTACAGCACTGTACATGGTGACAGCATTGGCCAAGTAGTACTAAATCTTCAGACTGAAAGAGACACCCTTTCTCCTCACAAAATAGTAAACACAGGCAGTTATGTCGTTTAAAAAAATAATTTTTTTTAAAACAAAAATGCATTGCTGTGTCACTGAACTTGATAATTAAATTTTTAAAGAAATGTTGGCAATCTCAAGAAAGAAATAATCTTCTTCTTCTTCACATTCACTGGCTGTAAACTCTAGCTAAAAGTTTTGGCTGTCTTTCCACTTCTAGACTTTAGTCTGGTTCCAGAATCTGAGTTATGTGTACACACATCCACTTTACAGATCAGGCATATTTGTATGCAGATTCTTGGTTCTTTGCTTCTCAGACACATGCACTCTGATTTAAAAGGAAACCCCTATTTAGCCAACTCTTATGTCATGCTTGTTAGGGAGGCAATGGGTCTATTCTTGTTTTTTCCACACAAAGGGGCATTAGAACTCACATGGAGAAAGAAAGAAATAACTACCATCAATTTTGCAAATAACATTTCCACACTACAATTCCCAAGCTATTCTTTAATGATGGTACTATGCTGAAAATATATCTGCTTTACCTATTGTTGTCGTTGGTTGTTTGCATTCCCTAGCTGTAAACTCCTGTGGAAAGTTCTGGCTGTCTGTTCATTTCTAGACCTTGGCTTTGTTCCAGGACTTGAGTTTGTGTGCCTAGCTGTTTTACAAATATGGCTTATCTGTGTGCAGTCTGTTGTTTTCTCACATATTAGGCAGGTGCCTTCCTACTTAGGAGATCGTTACTTTTAATTCAGCAAGTTGTCACTTTTGTGCAATGAGCAAATAACAAGATTTGTACCATACTAACAACAACATAATACCATTTATGATATTAAAATCTCTACTCACTGGATGCGCTGAAATTATCAAGCCTTCCTATTCTTACTTCCTGCAAAAATATACATCAAAAATTACAAATGTAACCCAAGGTTTATGCATGTAAATTTATATGTTAACAAGGATCGGCAGAAAGAAAAAGCTGCGCATCCTTTACAGAACCAACCCGAGCATTTTTTGGCTGTTGTGGTTTTTCTAGGCAAATTTTACGTTCAGTAGTGTAGTCTGCCACTGCTTTCTGGATGCTCAGCTCTCAGTAAGACTGTCAAAACCAACACAAGACAAACCGTCTGCAGCTGGGATCAAACTTGGCATTCCGGCATTATGATGAGTGTTTGCAACATCTAAGCCCCAGATGCCGACTGGGTCATCATCATCATCATTATCATCCCATAACACTACCTGTCGATGGGTCACCAGTTTCTGTTGACAGTCTGATCAGCTCTCTCCACCTCTAGTGGTCAGTTGCGATGGACTTGAGTGGTTGCATGCCTGAGGCCTCTGTAACCAGGTCTTTCTTGGTCTGCCCCTGTAGTTAAAAGAGGTTCACAGCTGCCAATGTGCTGTCTAATTTTATGGTGAACCTCTTCGTTTGTAATGTGGTGTCTGTATGATATGCCAAGAATTTTTCTGAAACATCGCATTTCCGCTGCTTGTATCTTTCTTTCAAGTTCAGGTCCACGTTTCACAGCCAATGTACTAACAACTAGTGCTCTGAGCAATCAATCTTAGTTTTGCATGACATCTTTTTGGATCTCCATAATGTTTACTGCTTGGCAAGGACTGATGTTGTCTGAGCAATCCTAGACAGTCTACCGACTTTTTGTGAGGTAAGACACTTACATAGACTAGGACATGGTTGTGTGAAACAGGAGTAATCAGCATTGTTCATAACTGCTTTTCCTTTCCCAGTGTATACCACAGTGCACATAACAGTTTATTTAAAAGAAAAAATTGAAAAAAAAAAAAAATTTGA